>JAUZNK010005848.1:0-25861 GCA_035046665.1 Euphysa ruthae
GGTGTATCATATTTATCATTTTTCGGAAAGGTTCCGATCGGGATAAAAGTCAAAACAAATGATGGCAGAAAATTCAAATGAAACTGATGTCTTTATTGCAGAAAAAGTAGTAGACTCTGGCTTTGGACAGGTAATATACTAATGAAATATTGGATAAATTACTTAGTATGCATTCATTTTGCACTAAAAATTCTGACAAAACTAATACTGTTGGTGCAAAGACCACCCTGCTGTATGATGCACAGCAACGACCATCTAATATACGATGGTGCCCTTGCATTAATGAATAATTAAAAAGAAAGAAGGTTACAAGTGTTCTCTCGTCATTATAGTTCATACTTATGTTTAAAGATCTGTGTGGTAGTCTAAGATCTTCCTTGAACTAGCTTTCTATGTAGGTTGAGTAGTCATCAAATCCAGTTCTTGTCCAATGGCGATAATTAAAAGGCCTGTTCCTGTTTTTCACAGCTTGTAGGGTTGTTCCATTTTTGTTAGGTATCTTTATAAGTAATTCAACATATATTTTTTAATGTGGGGCCAAAAATTGGTGCTTCAAGCTATTTTATTTCAGAAGATCCCTACGGGTTTGTGGTTCTGCTGTACTTACAGCTCCCATTTGAGCTTATGATAAATAACCACTCAGCCAAGACAATCATAAACTTAACACACCAAGAATGCTACTCATGTGCTGAGTACGGTTGGAAAAAAAATCTGTAGGCTTTTTTTTGATAGTGTTGGTTATGTTTTTTAGCATTTTATATAACCATTTTTGGCTGATAAATGATATTTCTACCTTTGTTAAAAATGTATATTCTTAGTTGATATAATAGCATGGTTAATTTTAAACATTAATTTGAATGAACTAATGGTTGTCTGGCATAGCGGATAAGGAATTGGTTCTCTGTATCCTAGACTAGAGCTGTAGGTTTTCAAACCCTCCTCGGAACCAATGATTTTCTTTATATCACACAGCGAATTCACTGATTTATTTCTGGATTTTGTTTTTGACGAAAATCGCTCAAGTTACTAATGAGCTATTTAAAATTAATATTCTTATTTCTTTTTCAGCATATAATTTTTTCAAGCTAATATTTTCATATTCTCTTATATATTTCTTTATAAAGAAGTTTTTTTTTTTGATATTTTATGGTTATTAAACCCTATAAAATGTCGAGTTTGTGACAGATATATAGATGATAATCGCTATTTTTACAGATGTGATATTTGCAATTTTTGTTTACATAAGAAATGTAATAAACTGTTTAATTATGCAATTATTTTATAAAAAATTTTTTAATATTACAAAAATTATTTTTTAAAGAAGACATTGAATTGGATGGAGCCAATCTTACAGAAAAACTGGCAAAACCATTTCATAGTTCTTGACAAAATCCTATAAAGTTCATGCAAAAGGTGCTAAGAAAGTGATGAGAAAGATATAAAGGCTACATTTGATTCTTTTTATCAAAAATTCAATTGTTTGCTTGATAAGTATGCCTCTATGAAATATATAAGTAACAACCATGAATAACTCCCGTCATAATTTACTCAATTAAACGTCAAAATAGGATTCAAGGTAAAATTAATAGAGTTAAGGACACACTAGTAAAATCAGTGTTGTGCTCTGAGTTTAAAAACAAAAAATTTGATAGTATCTCTTACCAGAAAGAGTAGGAAATATTGTTTCTCAAACTGCTTTTCAAAACACCTTAAACAAAAAAAACCTTATTAACCTGTGTGATCATAAGCATACTCATCCTTCTTGTATCATTATTGATAACCAAACTATTACCAATACTGAAAGCGCAGTAAAAGAATTCAACATATATTTTACCAGCATTGGAGAATCTGAAAAATTAATCATTCAGTTCACACTAATTTTACTAAATATCTTAAAACGCCAGACATAAACTTTAATATTTCACCTGCAAACAACTCTGAAATACATTAACTAGTTGGCGAACTTAAAGTAAATAAATCCGTAGGACTTAATAGCATTCCCACACATTTTACATCTACTAATAATGAAATAACTAATATATACTTGCTAAACTATTTAATTTTTCCATAAATCTTAAAAAACCGCTTCCATTATACCAACTTTTAAAAATGATTCCAAATTAAAATATGACAATTACCATCTGATTTCTCTGCTCAGTAAAATTCTTGAAATACTTATGTGCTTACAACTATAAATTTCTCACCGTTCATGATTGCCTTTGTGAACTACAATTTGACTTTAGAGCTAAGCATTCCACTCCACATGCACTGATAATTATCATTGAAAAAAAACGGGAAGCTCTTGATACTAGTAATTTTGCTTGTTTATATTTATTGACTTACAAAAAACGTTGATACTGTTAACCATGGTATTTTAACTTATAAACTTGAATATTATGGGATTCGCAATACTGAAAATGATCATGATGGCATGTGGTATGTCTCAGTTAATGCTTTTAATTCTTCACTCTTTTCGATAAAATATGGTGTAAGAATATATAGATAATAATAATAAGTATGGATCTGTACTCTACCCTCTCTTGTTCCTCTTATATATAAACTGCAAAGAGATCAAGACAGTGCGTGTTATATTCAAATATCTTTGTATAAAAAATCTCCATCCATGGTCAGATTTACACATGATAAATATCATAAGGCAACATATAAATTATGCAATATATGCATTACTAGATATATACTTTACACACTTTTTCAAATTCTTTTTTAAAAATATTTTTAGTCCACAAAGTTTCGTAGGGGGTTTTTGCACTCTGACTGGTTTTGGACATGTTTTTACAACTCAGGTTTTTGAAACTGGGGTTTTTGATGTTTTGGGTATGACTTCTTGTTGAAGTTAGCTGTGATTTTCATTCATATCTTTTACTTCGCTGGGCGGCGGTGTCATTCGGTTGATATAATTCCGTTTCGTTATTATCTGGTATATTGTTTTTCTGTGTTACTGGATTGCTTGGAGTCTCTGGAGGTAGATCTTCACGGATTGTTCTTGTGGATGGTTTAACTTTAAGTATGAACCTTCGATTTCACAATGTGGCTATTCTACTACCATCAATTAGTATCCTGTATTGATTGTGTGGTAGTGTTTCAGTGATAATGCCTTTGTTGTGCTATTTCTTTGGATGGTTTCCATGTTGATTCTGTATGGATACTGATTTGCCGGTAGCTAACTGTTTCAATGGTTTTGTTACATTGTGATGTTTCGAGAAATCTTTTCTCATCGGGTCTTTCCCGTAGGTCTGCCATTTTGGACCATTCTAGTTGCAATTTTATTGGTGATGGTGGATGATCTTTTATATGACGTCCAAAGAGTAATTCCAAAGGAGAGACGCCAATATCGGGTGGTGGAGTGTTCCTGTGAAGCAACATCGCTCTTGCCGCCTCATCTGACGCTTATATTGGTCTTCATAGGTTTCATGGCTACTTCTGCAGCCAATTACCTTGAGGATGGTATTCCGAAGATTGATGATATTCAATTTCCATTTCTTTGGAAACATTTTAAACTAGTTGGATTCAAATGGAGGTTTGCTTGGGTACACCAAAATTCAAGAAATATTTTTACAATATATTTACATATATGCCAGAATTCCTTCAGATTTTCTGCGACTTCCTGTTTTTTGCTGGGAAAGTCTTGTATGATGAGGTCTTTAAGCTCTAGATATTGGTCGTCTAACATAGCTTCATCCGATACTTTTCTATGTCGATTAATGTGTTCATGTCCTGAAGCATAGTGCCTGCTTCTACCAATTATTAAATGTCGTCATCACTGCGGTCATCTCTCTTTGGAGTCGATGTTGGGGATTGAATCCTTGATATGGCGTCCAAGCCAATGTTCTCCTTTCCTGGAATCAATTTGACTCTGAATTTAAACATGAGGCATTTTTCGCAGAGTTTTAATATTCTCGGGTTTTTTATTTCATATCACAGTTATTAAATATTCTCTTTAGCGGTTTATGGTCCACTGCTACAATTTGGTTAGGTCAACTCAGAATAAACATCTTGCAACTCTCATGTCCGAACGTAAGTGCTAAAAGTTCACCCTCAATTGTGGCGTAGCGGTTCTCATTTACAGATGAGGAACATAGAGCATAGCTCATTTCTTATGATTCTTGGGATTTTCGAGTTCAGCCATTTACTTATATCTGGTCCAGGCATCCTTATATATTATCTGTTTATTATCTGTTGAATCTGCCTCTATTGATGATCTCTCTAGCTTAAGCGATTTTGTTTTTGGTGTTTTGTTTTGTGTGTGTGGCGATGTCATTATTGCTTTGACAGTGCTGGGTAGTTATTAGCTTTTTCATCATACTGGTCATTTGTTGTTGCATAAGCATCTGTTGCTGTTGCATTTGAAGCATCATCATCTGCATTTGCATTGATGGGTCCAGCGATGACTTTGCAATGCTGTTGATGTCTGATGATTTGGGATTTGCTTTGATTTTGCTCATGGTGTATCAGGGGCTCTATCAGATTCCTTTTGAGTTAGATAACGTTTTGATGTGTAAATAGAGCTGATAGTTAAGCTGATTGGTTCTTATTTAAGTACAGTCTTGAAGTCGCACTTAAGATTTTGTCTTGGGATTCTGTGTTGGTGATATCTCAAGGTTGTGTTTCATAACGTATTTAAACAAACTTACAGAGTTTTTGATTTCAGCTTTGCTTCATCACCAAATCCAAACAAAATCAATGACAAGGTGGTCCGAACGGGCAGCTTAGGTCTGTTTTGTTTGTAGTAAGTGATTATGACAGTTGTTGGTATCAGCTGGGTATATGCAGACCTGAGGCGCTGCTCTTGTTTCTGGTCACTGGTGGAGCTGGTCATTCTGACCGGGGTACTTGTTATTTAGAATCAATTAACGAGTTCTACATTGACAGTCGCTTTGTCTGTCTCTTGCTTTTCACACAAATAAAGGACTTCAAACTGGATTGGAGGTAACGGGTCCAGTAAGGAAATTATAACTTTTCAGTTTTTCAGCCCCCACTGAACAACAATTTAATAGTGATCTGCAGACAGCCTATCACTGTTTAGGTGTCTATCTAAATTCCTACTGACAGTGCCATGTAAAGAGATCAAGACACAGTGTGTGCTATATTCAAATATCTTTATATAAAAAATCTCCATCCACGGTCAGACTTACACATGATAATATCATAAGGCTACATATACGCTATACACAAATATATGCAATATAATTGCATTATATGCAATATATACATTACTAGATATATACTATACATAAATGATCTAAATATCATCAAATATATAAGTTTTGATTTGTGTGGTCTAACCAATTGGCTTAATGCCAATAGGATTTCACTAAGCTCAAATAAAACTGAGTATGTCTTTTTTTTGGCATCCGGACAAAATTGTTGACGTTAAAATTAAACTTAAGGATACACGCTTATTCTCTTCAAAATTTATTAAATATTTGGGTGGTCTAATTGATTATAAATTTATCCTGGAAATTTCATATTCATGATCTAAATAAAAGGCTTAGTAGAGTAAATAGTATGTTGTGTGAGGTTCGCCATTTGGTTGACTCTTCAATACTACTTTCAATTTATTATGCAATTTTCTCATCTTATTTATTGTTTTCAAATTTGGGGTCAGAACGGAAATCCTTTGATTTAAAAAATTAATTTATCTCATAGACAGGCAATCCGTGTCATTAACTTTGCACCTTTTCACTGTTATACAACTGATCTATTTTAAAAAATCAAAAAATCATTCATTTTCTGATCAAGTGTATTTTCCAAATATACAATAGCAATACACCAAATTTTATTGAAGAATGGCATGCATAATCTCATTATATACACATAAAAGTATCTGTCACTATCTTTGGGTCCTTACAGGAAGACATGGAAACGGATTTTTAGTCTGATCTATTTAAAAAATCAAAAAATTATTCATTTTCTGATCAAGTGTATTTTCCAAATATACAATAGCATTACACCAAATTTTATTGAAGAATGGTATGCATAATCTCATTATATACACATCAAAGTATCTGTCACCATCTTTGGGTCCTTACAGGAAGACATGGAAACGGATTTTTAGTTCCGCACATAGTCAACAGATTTTTAAAATGTTGTACTACTTGTGGAACTAATTTTCTGTTTGCCAGTAAGCTCTGCTGCTTGTGAGCATAGCTTTTCACTTTTAAAGCTTGTCAAACGAAACACTAGGGCGTCACTCAAGGAAGACTTGAAGGCTTGATGTGAATGTGTTTAGAGGGTCATCCTACTCAAGAGTTCAGTGTTGAAGTTTCATTAAAAAGATGGGCGGAAATGAAGCCTCGTCGATCTTGTCAAAAAAAGAAAAACCAAAAATATAAACAAGGTGCATCTCAAAAATGATAAATTGTTTAAGTTCCGAATCTGAGAATGAACTTTAAAATAATTAGTTTAAATTTTAATAAATAAAATCTACGTTTCTATTTCAAAGTTTACTTTAATGTTTTGTTAATAAAATGTCTGAGAAACCTTAACAATATTATGTGTTCTGATTCTAACTACAGCCTTTTCATTTTAGAAATTGTTGCATACATAAAAAATCACGTCCACAAGTTCGATATTTCTAATAATATTTCGCATACGCAAATTTTTTGGATTATGCATACCTAAATTTTGATTTTGTTTAAGTTTTTAAATCTTTTTAGTTGTAATTGATTTTAAAACTGTAAATAAATAAATAAGCATACGCAAGAAAGTTAAACCAGCCGACTGTTTATGTATATATTGCATATATATGCAGTTGATCTCTTCCTGTAAAACTGTAAACAAACCTGCATTCACTCTGTATGTTTTTATTTTTAGAAAATATTAAAACTAAATGTTTTAATAAAAAATAATATAAATATAAATAAATATTAAAATAAAGAAACAAATCAAAACAAGCAAATATTATATTAATTATATATTCTTTATTAGCTTCTTCAAATTCTTCATTTTAATAGATTATTAAAAGAGCATGTATATTAAAAACAAGATTTTATCTGGGAAAACAGCAAAAAAAAAAAAAAAATGAAAACAAAACAATGTTTGCAGTAGAATAATACCTATACAGAACATTTAAGAAAACATATATGGCTTAATCATTAAATTAATGTATTATTATTATTATTATTGTTATAGTTCTAAACTGATATATTAAAAAAAAAAAGAAAAAAAAAAGAAGCTTAAACTGTTATTAAAGTCATATTTTTACAAAATACTCAATTGTTTATTATTGTCTAGACAATAAACATTACAGTAGCTTCTGCTTTGAAAAGAAAATAGAGTTTACAATATAATTTAAAGAACATAGTAGATATGTACTGAATATAATGTGACAGAATTACACTCAAAGAAAGAAAATAAAAATTGGAAAATTTGATTGGCGTGATATCTATGGGCCTGTCAGTATGTCCAGCAGAGTTTTTGAATGTCTAGCGCAACTTGTTGTACTACCGGTCATTGTGACCGTTATGCCTAAAAATATTATTTCAGCTACTGCTCAAAGATCTGTTTTAGGCCCTCTATTATTCTTGATTTATATTAACGAGTGACATAAATTTGTTAAATTTGTTAAAACTCTTTTGTTCATCACTTTGCTGATAACGAAAATCTTCTGTACATCAATAATTCATTACAATCTATTTGTAAAAATTGTAAATATCCCTGAATGTTGACAAAACAGAGTTCATTATTTTCTTAGCACCTTGGAATCTAATAAATTATCAAAATCAATGGCAAAAATCTTTTTCCTTCTAAATTTGTAAGTACCTTTGTATTTTAATAGATTCTAATCTTTCATGGGGATTTCACATAAATGAACTTCAAAATAAGTTAAGTAGGTCTAACAGTATGCTTTGTAAAATCTGTTACTTTGCTGATAAACATACTCTTAAAAATATATACAATCTTCTATTTTCTTTTCTCACTTAACTTACTGTTGTAAAATCTGGGGGCAAATTATCATATCAAAAAAAGACTTTCAGTTCAATGACAATCTATTTGCATTATAAAATTTCAACCCTTTAGATCTGATACCTTGGAATCAGATAATCTAAATATTCCCTTATTTTCACCTATGGTAAAAATAACAAATCTTCTTTTTGTGTTTTTGTGATTCTATCAAAAAAAAATCTTCCATCTTCAAATTTTGAATCTCTTTACTTAACTTGAATAACTCATAATCATTTAACAAATTTTTTTGTTGTACGATTGATTTTGGAAAATAGATTATTATTGATTGATTGATAAAGAATAACTTAAAGCTATGGTTGTGTGGATAGGAGTGTTCACTTTTTGTTCACATATGGACAATGTGTCATGGTTTATCCTTTGTAGACTCTTCTTAGGTCCATATTCACATGAAATATGATTTCCTCCTTATATAAATACATGATATACTAAACATATGAGTAGGTATAAATACCAATGATCTGTGTTTAGCACTAAAATTATGTGACCTAATTAAAGTTATTATTTTATTTTAGCAAGATGGCAAGCGATATTATAAAATTAAATGGGTTCGATACACCTGGGAAGCTGAAGATACTCTTTCTCATCTTAAAGATATGCTTGATGTATTCTGGGAAGAACATATGGGTAATCAGAAGCTGAAGAACATTAGAACTGAAAGTGATAGTCCTGTAAAAGTGAGTATATTGTGCTACAAATGTACATGTCACAAAACATGGCAAATACCATTTTAGTGTCTGACACAGACAATTCACTTGGCTAGGGGATGGTGGTTATATTGGGTGCCAAGTCTTTAAGGGTATGGCCCTTTGATAAAAGAGCTAGTTCCTAGATTACTGTAGCTATTTTGGTGTGAGAAAGTACATCTAGCTGTAAAACCATGCCTTAGATATGGATTTGTATTCAAAACTTAAATTATCACTTAAAATGTAATATTTTTTAAATATTATCATTCCTGATTATAAATGGAAAAGTATTAATAATAGCAACTGCAGATTGTTGATTATAAAAACAAATAAATAAAAAATTTCAACTATTATCTTGTAATAATCTAAAAATATTTTAGAAAGCTGAATTTTAAGAGTTCTTAATTTAACAGATTATTCATTTATTCATTTGGCTTTTTTATTTATAGTGCTTTTATGTATTTATAGTGCTTTTATGTATTAATAGTGCTTTTATGTATTTTTGGAATTTTTTGATCATTTGTGTAAGTTTTAAAGTAAAACAAAAATGTTGAAATGTGAAATATGCGTCCTATATTCTACATGCATAGTATTCTAATCTCACACTAGAAAAAATATCAAATAAATAAATACCAATTAATAATTAAATTGATTTGATTGTTTCATGGGAGGAATGGAACCCCTGGCCTCTGCTTTGAAAAACCAGTGTTCTAACCTTAAAGCTCCAATTAATATTAAGTGTTTGATAATTTCCGAGATATCTATCTCTGTTGCTACAAGTGTATAGAAATCCATCTGTATCAACACCGTAATAATAGGGTGGGTGAGCAAATACAGTGTAATCAAATATATGCACCCTATCTACTTGTAATATAATCTAATCCTTGGTTAGATAAACTATCAAATATATAAGTACAAATCATACAGATTAATAATAATTTTTTTGGGCATAGTGGTTGTTTATATTTTTCTGTATCGAATATTGAATCAGCATTTATTATAATAGGGAAATTATTCATCAAAAAATTAAAAACCAAGACCTCTTTGAATATTGGCAAGGTAAGGTGATGTATAATATATGATGACACAAAGAAATTGTGCTCGAATAAAGCTACTTAAAAATGTGATAAATTTTAAACAAAAGATTGACATTTGGATTTTTCCATAAATCAGTTTGTTTTCATCACCATTAAACTAGGGGACCATGAAATTATTTGACCTAAATGCCTACCATTTTTCTATGTTGAATTCAAAACAAATTGTCGTCACAGTTCAGTGAATCTGATGATGGTCTTATAAGTAGTTACCTTTTTGTGCTGAAATTTTGGAAAATATTCTTTATATTCATTATTCCTAGCTTTTAGGGTTAATTTTTTTTTTTTGTTTTTTAAAAAAATTTTGATACCAGCTACGAACCTGAATATGCCCAAACATAGAAACATCATTTTTGAATTTATTCAAAAAATATTTAGTAATTTTTTGTGAAGTTAGAAGGCTGTAGAGCAAATCTTTTGACTTATTTAGATATCTGTTAAAGTTTTTTTTTTTTTTTTTTGACTCCTCAAAGGACTATAAAAAAAGCAAAGTCACCCATATTTGTCTGTCTGTTTGTCTATCTATTTGTTCTATTTTCTCTTCAAAATTGTTAGTTAATTTTGTCATATTTTGTATGAAGATAGAGGATCGTTTAGGAAAGCCAGTGGGAGATTTTTCAAAAAAAAAAATGGTTGTTCTGTTGTGCTGAGCCCAAGTTTTTCCAAAAATAGTTTGTTTGAAAATTGTTCTTTATTTTTTTTCAAACTTAGTTAGGCTTTAATTTTAAAGGTTAAAGATTATATCTTTTAACCTATGTTGTTTACGTTTCAAAATATCTATTTATATGTTGTTTTTAAGAAGTATTTCTGTGTAGCCAACTGAAAATTTATCTGACCTAGGCCAAAAGGGGTTTGTTTTTGTCATAAATCTATCTGGTGATTCAATTGAAGTGTTAGAAATTTTTAATTCTGATATTCAACATTGTTATTGTTTAGTGATAATTTTTGTGATCAAACACAAGGTTTACTAATATTATTTGACTAGTAAAAATATAAAATAATTAACTAAAAATTTTTAGTTTTGTTACGCTTCAATAGTTCAATTTGTCAGTTAAATAGTAAAAACAAAAATTGCAGAAAATATAAATTGAAATGACCCGTAAAATTTAAAAATACCTCAAAAACTAAAATTCAACCAATGTTCAATTCGATCGATGTTTTATTACAATTTTTAAAATAGAATAAAAATTTGCCAGAATATATTATGCATAATATAAATCATATTTCAAACGATAATACTTAGAGTTTTTCAGTATAATATCGTTTGAAATATGATTTTTGTGTCTCAAATTTAATTTTTCGAAAACAGATAATTTTTTTTCCTATTTCGTCATGATGGCAGATTTAATCAACAACACTTATTTTGCTGCTGGAATATTATTTTTTATATGTATGGCTAGTTTAACACTATACTATAACTGCTTTTTATTAAAATTATATTTTCTTTAAAAAAAGCAAATATGTAATCTAAAACAAAAAGGGTATAACGCTGACCTAAGCTATATATACTTATCATATATTACTTGCTTGCATGCTTGGCTTGGCTTGCTTTTTCTTGCTTGCTTACATATAACTTCTGACCAGAAGTTATTTTAAATCAATTTTTTTTTGCGAAAAATTTTTTTATGATTCCAGAAAATAGAGCTACAGAAATTAATTTTGTTAGAGACAGATACGCCTAATGCAGATTATTTGTAGGTTATTTGCATGTTTATGCAGATAGTTTATTTAACATTTTTTAAAAAATTAAAAATAAACAATTGTTATTTTGTGGTTTTATTAAAGAAAATTGGTCAAGTGATTTTATTTGTTTCTGACACTACATTACTCATTAAAGGTCACATAAACCAGCCCTCTCAGAGATTTTCGTGCAGGCAGGCATGTTTGCATATAAATTTGTCTACACTGTAGATTTTGCAGGCAAGGTGACAAAAAAATACATTTAAAAAATGGGAGGAGGTAAAAATAGGTGTAAAAGTTATAAGTTTTTATAATGTTATTGAGATGCATATTTTTTCTTTTACTTCGCTTTATGGTGGGATAAGAGTGTGTTTATTTTACGTAAAGAGTAACTAATAGTTAAAGAGATATAAAACGCATGTCATGAGTTATAAAATTTTATTGAGCCACGTTTCAGGAGTCATGCTGCTCCTATCATCAGGCTAGTTACAATTAAAAATTTTAAGGTTTTTATAGGAATAGCGTAGGCTCGGAATCAAGTGTTTTTGAAAGGTGTTAATTAGTGTATTAGTGATATTTATAACTCATGACATGCGTTTTATATCTTTTTAATTACTAATGCCTGAGTTGACAAACACAAATATTTTTAAAATAACTAATGGTTGTTGAAAAATTTTTTTCTTCGGTAAAAATACTACAATAAAAGTAATTGTATGTGTTCCTTATATATGCCCCTCATCTATTAATTTGTTAAAATAATCACATTTAAGGCTACTAAATATTTATTATAACTCCCTAAATACTTTTTTTTTTGAAATGTAGATAAAGCCATGATTAAATAGTTTGATAATTTTATAATTGCGTTATGAAAAATAATAGTTAAACCAAAATTATTCTACATCTGCAAATGTATTGTATTAAGAACGCTATTTAAAGAAATTGATGTTTGATAATATGCGAAATAACATATTCATAAAAATGCAATATTAATTCTAGATATCTTATTAAATAAGTAAAAACAAACTTTTTGAAAAAATATGCCATATATACAAATTGTATGCGTGTGTCAATTCTTAATACAAATCTTAATGACCATTTCTATATCTTAAAATGATCGCTGAAAAAGATTTTGTTTATTTGAAAAAAAGAAGAAGTTATTTCAAACAATAGAATTATCACACTATTAAACTATTATGCATCTTTTTAGAACACGAAAGTTAACTTTAAGCTACAGATAATAAAACTTTATTATTTATATTATAAAAATATACGGAAATACATTTATTTTGTTAAAATTATGCAATATATATGGTAATACTTTAAATATATTTAAAAGTTCCTGCATTTTTAAAATATCCTTGAAATGGTGGTAGTTGGACAAATTGATGCCTTGGTACAAAATTTTTTCAGAGCCAAATATTCCTGCTGTGCAAAGCAGAGTTTTCTTTTTTGTGTAATAAGTAAACCGTCCTAAGATAAATTAAATACGATTAGTTTTCTTTAAAGCTATAAATTCCCCACGGCGAGTGAGTAAGTATTTATTCTGTCGCATACAAATATACATATGTTATAAAAATTACAAGACAAGATAACAGACTACAAAAAAACAACAAAAAGGAAAACAAAACTACATTCAGATATAAAACAAATAATGAAAAGAATAGGCACGAAAATCGTCTGTCACAACAATATTTCCATTGTGGTCCCGTTATACATGATGCATCACACATATATTTCACCTTGACTTTTTAGTACACGGCTTCAGATAAAAATCATCCCAGACGGAGAAATAAAATCTTTCCCTTGGTAAATTAAGCTTGGATTAAACATCAAAATTTAAACTATAATAAAGTTTTTAAAAATAGTATGGTTTCAAAATCCATGCCCATTTATTAAAAATAAATTTAATGAAAGTAAAGAAAATAATTTAAGTAAAAACGCAACCTTTGTTGTTTCTTTCAAGTGAGTAATCGATTTTAATTTTCAGCTTAGCTATAGTAAAGTCTTCTATTCTTTTTATTTGCTTAACTGGGTCGGGTATTATGACTTGGAATCCAATCCTTAGGTGGCTGGGTGCCAAAATGTCTAAATATATTACCAATATTTACTGACAAATTGGCCTCTTTTCACTGACACAGCCATCCTTTGATTTGAGCACGGTTTTCATCTTTACTGTCAAATTGCCAAATAGATCTTTAATGTGCATTAAAAATTTTCCTATAATCATCCAGAGCTATTTTTGTTAATCGATATTTGTGGTAAATCCATCTGGTTCTATAGGCTTTTGTGGGTTTTGGCACAGATTGCTCGTATGCCACAGCAATTTCCCGTAATCTACACAATTTTTTTTGACTTTTTTAATATGAGCAGTAAAGTAAACAAAAAATTCTTAATCTTTTTGAACACATTAGTATTCTCAAGGGCATATTTATTAGCTAATTCCAAACAATGATTAAAGCAGTGGACCACTTCTAGCGACGGCGAATATTTTTTCAGCCGAGCGCCTAATCCAATAAAAACTTAAGCGTTTAAATGATTCTTGTAATAGGCTCGATGCGTTCAGCAGATCGAACATTTTTTAATACTAGAATATTTGACAGTTGCCAATCCTTCATGTAAATACAAAAAATAAATTAACTTTTTCTGTAGAATTGGAATCATTGCTTCCATTGCAAAGAACTGAGCAATATCTGGTTTTTGGTAAACCTTATACTAATTTGTTCTTCTCCAACTTTGCTATGCAATCAATAAAAATTGCAATGGTTCTGTCTGTGGAATTGCTAATTCCAAAATTAAGTTCTTTTTTCTTGAAGTTTTAATAAGTCAGGGTAGTCAGTGAATGGTCATTCTTTTTTTTGCTAGATATAAGACAGTATTAAATTTTACTCTTAAACTCTCGTGATGTGTCACATATATGGCATAAGATTGCCCCAATTGGTGTTTTATGAATGATTTGTTCTGTGTTTGCTTCTCCTGTAGGTTTACTTCTCAGAGCCAAATTTGCTGCAAGTTTACGTTGTTCCCCATTTAGATATTTTACCAAGCTGTCTTTTCAGGTAGAATTTGTGCTTGGTTTAATCCACGCTGCAGAGAAGTTTTTCATACCTTTGATGCGATGTTCCCAACAAGTACAGATGTTACAACTAAAAAATTATTTTTTATAAAATTATAATATACAGACCTATATAAAAAATCATAAAAACACTGTAAATTTTATATAAAAAAAAGGCTAAAATTTAAAAATAAATTAAGTTCACCAAAGTTACTATTTCTAATTAACTTATTACACCAAATTAATGCGAATTGGAAAATTTCGCGTTAATTAAAACCACATTAATTTCTGTTCCCAGTAAATTTATCACCATTTATTAAATGTATAGCGTTAAATTAAACATCTTACATGGAAAGAAATATTGGTGTATGATAAAATAAAACAAGTACGAAACCATATTTCCACATTTCCTCAATTTTATTTATTCCTGAGCAGAACAAGCTGGGGGGCGTTAAAATGGTTTTTCTCAAAAAACAATTAAAAATAATGTTGGAAAATAATTTCATTAAACCTGTGAATGAGCAGTAAAATAAATTTAAAGGAGAAAGAATATTGCACATATTTTTCAGTTAATCAAAACATTAGCTGTGAAGTTAACTGTGTACTTATATTAAAATATAACCAAATCTTATCATAACTTTGGATACAGGTGGTTTGAAACCCACTTCTTCTGCACTGTGTAAAGAAATAATATTTCCAAGAAATGAGCAGGTGATGGAAAAAAAACAAAAGAACAACAATAAAATTTTAAATAAACCTGTGGGCGAGAGCTAATTATTCAATGGTATTAAGATTAAGAACAAAACAAATATGTTATATTCTTACAGTATATAATATACAGTGTTTAAAACCTACTTTAAAATTCTGAAAAAAGAAAACGAAAATTATACGTCGTGGAAGTTTATCTCTCAAACTTATCTTTTTAAATAAGTTTAAATAGTCGTTTTTATTTTTAAAAAATCTCACATTTGTTATTATAAATAACATCACATTTTTAATTGCTGTTAATATCACCCCACTTATTACATATTATGTTTAAAGTGACATGCTTTCTGAGCATTGAATTTCTAAACAATCACTATATCTTGTTATTTTAAAAATGTTTATTTTTTTTAATGAATTTAAAAAAAAATTTATCAAGTAGAAAGAATGGTTGTCTGGCCCAGCAGGTAAGACTTTGATTTCTGACACCAATATGTGTGAGTTAGATATATAAAAGTAACAAAATGATTAAATTGTTTTTGTGGTTTTAACAGAACTAGTAATTTATGAATAACTTTTTATAAAAAAAAATCATCTTGTTAATTTCTGGATTGTATAGCTGAGGAAAAAGTTGGCTGAAATTAAATAGTTTTATAATGTGTCGGGTTATTAGTTGAGTATTAAATGAAGAGTTGTTAGGAGATTCGCCAAAGTTATATGAGATCTAAAAGCAAAACAATAATTCTTATCATTACGATAAAACTCTCGTAATATTTTGTTTACATAAACTTCATCGTGTGAAATGAAAACAATATGATGAAAAATATCAGCATAGTTTTAATTTTTTTTGGTTGTATTTTTTAAAAATTTTATTTTTAATTATTTACTTAATGGTGGGAGAAAGTCAAACTTATTAAAAGATGACCACACATGGCAGGGCTTGAACCGGAGGCTTAGCGCATGTATAACGTATGAGCTTACATGCCACATGCTGATAAAATTAAGTGGAATATGGAATGAAAGCAAGGTTGATTTTTCCTTTCTATTCTTTGATTTATAGTTGTTTCATATTTATAGATCTTATTTATAGATTTCTTATTTATAGATCTTTAAATGTAAAAACAAGTATTTAAATAAAGAGCACACTTTTTTAAAACCTTTTTATGTAATTTTAAAACAAAATTTTTTCATTTTTATTTTTGTATTAATTTTGCTCAAAAGAGGGTCGTCGGATCCATAAAACACCAAATCAAATTGGTCTCGCGTAAGCTATAGTTGTTCGAATTTAATAATTATAATATTTTGAAGGTTTAAATATCAGTATTTTTCAATTCTTTCAAAAAATTAAACTTCCAATTTTTTCGAAAAATTTTTTATTACTTTATAAATTATGAAATATTACTTCTAATATATTGGGCATGTCGGCTATCATGGAAATTTTTGGGCAGGTCAGAACATGTCCAAAAATGTTCGAAATTGACATTTTTCTAGTTATGCTGAAGTTATTGTTTATGTTAGGAAATATTATTTCTAAAATATTGGGCAATTTCAACCATCTTGCACAATTTTTCAGGAAGGGCAAGAAAGCCCAAAAATAAAAAAGATCTTAAAATCAACTTTTTATGACCTTTTAAAATGTTGAGCTGATGTTTTGGATTATATTAGTAAATAATATTTTTGATATATTGAACGTGTCAGCCATCTTGAAACACAGGAACAGAACAGCACATCCATTACAATATGCAATAAAATTTGAAAGTGAAAGTCAGTATAAATCGTCTTGACATAACTTTTAAATTGCAGAAAAAGTTAAAATCATATATCAATAGATAGCAAGGGTTAGCTCTTTATAAACGTTTTCATAAACTAAACATGATTAGTATTGATAAAATTTTGTAAATAAAATAAAACATTATAATAAACATTATTTAAGACAATAATTATGCTGTGCTGTTAATTTTTTAGCATTACCAATAGCACAGCTCTGTAATCTTTTAAGGTGAACATAACAATTTCGTAGCAGTTTTGAAATTAAAAAAAATTAAAAATAAAAGAAAGAAAGAAAGAGCATCAATATCCACATTTACCAATTCAAAGTGTAATCCAATTGGCCAATTTTTTCAATTTCCTAATTCAATAACCAAAAAAGGAAATTTTTATCATAAAAATAACTAGCTTATATTCTTTCTCTGTATATTTAATTGTTCATAAATCATGTTCTTTTTGTTAATTTTCTGTGAAATATTTTAATAAAAATAAAATTGCCTGGACGGCTTTTAGGCGCTCAAATTGAGCACTACATTTTTTTTTTAATAAATATTTTTAACACAGCATCATTTGTGTTTTGCTGAATCAGGGGGCGAATTAAGGAATTGCTGATCTAAATACTTTTATTTCGATCTCAAAGTATAAAATTAATCAACCATTTTAATATTGTGTAGAAAAAATGCTTGGAAAAGGGGCAAATTTAAAAAATTAAAACAATCAAAATAATTCTACTGATTTAATTCTAAATAACTCTTTACTATAAAGCAAATTCATTAAATATTTCGAATATAATCAAAAAATCTTTGTTTCATAAAAATACTAAAGTTTTATTTAGTTTGCTTTTTTGTCTAAATTCGTAGTTAAAAAATTTTTATTTTTTTCAGTTTCAATAAAAAAACTTTCATGCTCAGAGAAGATGTTGCCATTTTTAATTCTAGCAAATTAATAATCAAGCAGGTTATAAATCGGCAAGTTATAAATCAAGTAGTATGGAGGAGAGTATTATAAACCAATCACTGTTTCGTATTGTATTTCGTATTGTCTGTCACAACACAAGTCTCAACACTAGCAAGACCCACAAAAATTGAAAGTTATAGCGCGAAAGCCAAAGTAAAAAAATCAAATTAATTCAAAGTCTTTGGGATTTGTGTTGCAGAGGGGTAAAACATAAAATAAAATAAAAGTTTTAATAAGCTTTTGGGACTGCACCCAAAACCCCTTGGAGGTCTTCAAAACAGGCCCCCTAAACGCCCTGTTTAAAAAATCTCGCTGCCTGATTGCAAATTCCCAAAAAGCAAAACACAGCTACTGAAATTGATTTCCAGATTACACCCTGATATTTGTTGATATCAAAACCTGTAGGGATATTTTAGAAGTTGTAGCAGAGCAGACATCATCATCATCTGAACAAAAAATATTGTTTTTATTTTCCTCATTTTTAGAATCTGAAAAGCTATGAAATATGACTCTGCTCCCTCTCCATCACTAAAAAGTTTACTAAGGACATCCTCTTGCCGTTTCAGATAAATGTCACTATCACAATGCAAGTGATTTTCGTTTTCATTTAAATCACATGAAAATGAAGTTGAAGGAAATTGCGATTTTTTGGTGGCCATTTTTTTCTCAATGTTTTGAATCTGTCTTAACTGCCAAAACAATTCTAAATCTACGGAAGTGCCTCCAAAACAAAATTTTACGGAGAATTCAATAAATTTGGTCTCCAGTCTATTAGAAGTTATTTACCATTTGAAAACCACATTCATAGTGAATGTGCCTCGAAACCCAAAATATTTCGAGACTTGTATATTTTTATTTATTTCTCAGCAGAACTTTGAAAATACCATTTTGATGTCTGACGCAGATAGTTTACTGAGGGGATATTTGTTCTAGTGTGTGGGCCCACGATAACGAAATTTTGTTCTTTTGTTACCGTAATTAGATTAGCATTAGGAAGTATATCCAGCTTTAAAAACCATTTTCCAACACTTCATCAATTTATTAGGCTGTAGCATTGAAAGACAGTCAATGACAGTGGCTGAATGACGATGATGATGATTTTGTGTTGTTTTTTTAAATAAATTTAAATTCAGTGCTTCTTATGTGATGAAACAAACAATAAACAATATTCAAAATTTGCTTGGAATTTGGATTTCCTATTTGCGGAGAATAATGAATAAAGAGCTCAACTTTGAAATGAAATCAAAAAAATGTGAAACCTCTGCTAAAGCTGACATGAATTTACCAATGTTTGTCTTTTCATGAGCCCATTCACTTTACTGTAAAAATTTAGTATATAATTATGAATCTAATATAAGTTATTTTCAGTTTAGGTTACAAGTTATTAAGAGTATATTTTGACCACTAGGTTACCTGCCAACATTTTTTGTTTTTAGGCACAGACACCAAAACACGTTATTTTTTGTGGATTGAAAATCACTTGTTATTTAGCTTTACATATTTCTCTTTATTTTAACATTAGACCTTGTTTATAATAGTATTTCACTAAAATTGATTTCCCGGCTTTAACCAAGTCTGTTAAAAAACTGTCACTCAGTCAAAATCTGTGTACCATTTGATAATTTAAAAAATTTTTTTAGAGTGATTCTGCAAAGACTGATTTGGATGAAAATTTGGAGAAAGATGTTAACAATGAAAGTGGTCTAGCAGTTAGTGTTCTGTTAAAAAGTGAAGCTAATCAAGGTTGTTTTAGTTCTAAATGTATCATAAAAACAAAATCGTCAAAAACTTCATGCACCTATACTTTAAATTTCATGCATATGAAGTTTGAATTGTATGCATCTTTACCAAGTTTAAATTTCATGTCCGAAGTGCTTAGTTTGAATTTTTTGTATCTGTAATTGGTTGCAATTTTTGGCGTCTATATTTAGGAGTAAAGTGTACTTGTTTAAATTTTGGGTTTTCTAGCATAGTCTATTTTGCTGATTCCTAGGGCTTAGTCAGACATAAGTTTCATCTTTACTTTATTGCGTCGAGGTAGCTTTGTCGTAAATTATTAATGAATAATTTTTACAAATTTTACTGCATTTTATAAAAAATTATTTCGTTCACCTCTTTTACAAATTTTGAAATGAAAATAAGTGTGCTAAACTCGTAACTAAATTTTGGGCTAGACTATGCAGATTTAACTTGTTATATTTGCATTTTATGTGTCATTTTTAGTTTTTCACGATTTGTGCATGAAGTTATGGTAAATTTTAAGAATTTAAATGTAAAAGTTCTATTTGAGTGGTTCTCATTTATTATTAGGAAATCCAATTTAAAAATTTTCTAATAAAAGTGTCCTTGCTTAAAGATAAAGCTGCTAATATTTTTTTAAATACAGTTTAGAATCTTTGCAAAATGAATCCATAAATATTTTCAGCAGTTTTTTATTTTAGCTGCGGTACTATCTGAAAGTGAAAGCTCAAACATGCAAGGTGTTACGTCAGGAAATGATATTAATAAGTCTTCTCTCGATAAGATGTTTGTAGAAAGGCATTCATGTGATGTATGTCTTAGAAGTTATAGCTCTCTCCAGTCATTGCGTCACCACAAACGAACACATCATCAAGGTGATAAGTCATATCAATGCACTACTTGTCTTAAATATTTTGTCGAACGCTCAACATTGAAGCGTCATATGATAATACACATGGAGGAAAAGCCCTACAAATGTGAATATTGCGATAGAGGTTTCAGTGATAAATCTACTCTCCGGCGTCATCATGTTACTCATACTGGTGCAAAACGTTTTTCTTGTGCTAACTGTGGAAAAAGATTTACTCGTAATGAACACTTACGGCAACACATGTTTATACACACAGAAGAAAAAATATACAAGTGCTACATTTGTAATAAGGACTTTCGTCAGCGTTCTACGCTTAAAAACCACATGTTACTTCACAGATCTGATAAGAAGAAGTTTAAGTGTGAAAGTTGTGATGAAATATTTGATTTCCTGAAGGAATTTGAAGACCATTCAATGCTTTGCAAAGAAAATACTTTAAGGGATGGACACAAATGTGATTTTTGTGAAAAGCATTTTCTTAATGGAGATGTTTTACTAAGGCATATGATAACTCACTCTGAAGATGAGACATTCATTTGTGAAAAATGCGGTGAGGTTTTCAAAAGCGAATTGGAACTTAACAGTCATAAACTTTTACATACAGAAAAACAACCATTTAAATGTATTATATGCAGTCAAAAATTCATGCGAAAAGGTTCTTTACTCTCTCATATTACGTCTCAACATCCCGAACAAGCAGTTTACGAACTTGTTGATGCTACGGTTGATTATGAAATAGGGCAAAATTCGATTTCCCTGGAAGATGGTGTTGATACGTCACCCATGGAGTTTGTTTTGCAGGAAAAGGTTAATGTAAATAATGTGTCTGCAGGCCAAGTCAAATTAACTTCTGATCACAATGTTTCACACAGTATAATTGCTTCTACTGCACAGATTGTGACGACAGGAGATGATGTTGATATTGAAGCTACTGTAAAAGATGTTAATAACATCACTGAAAGATCTTTAGAATTACCGCCTGGTAAGAATCAATTGTTACAGGTGGAACTTGTGCGTATGGATGATGGACATCAGTTTGTTCAATCAATCAATGCTTATATTCAACAAGATAACAAACTCAATGATAGTGAAACAGGTAAGTCAATAGATGAGATAAACGTTAATCATCTGGAACAGGTTGATCAGTATAATCATACAGAAACTGATCAAACACCTGAAATTACAGATTTAGTTGTTGATGAAAGAATAATGTTAAATGAAGACGGTTTTTGCAACAAAGCTATTGAGAAATCGTCACAGAATAGTTAATAAACACTTGCTTCATCTAACTGCAGAGAAACATATTAGAGATAAACAAGCAAAACGTTATTTATTTTGCTTTTATTCTTTCTATATACTTTTATGTTTTTTAAATGTTCTACAGTTGCTTTGAATTATTGCTTATGAAACCTTATTAGAAAATTGATTTAAGAAATATGTGCTATTAAATTTTTTGAAATATTTGAGTTATAAGGCCAAAATTCAGTCCACAGTCTGATTTTGAAATATCATCTCTTGAAAATTTTTGTTGTTTTTGAAAAGTCAAACGAAAATGCTCATATGTCCTGGTGCCAAAGAAAACCCTTTTTTGTAATTTCTTTGTCTCTTGATATAGCTATGTCTCAAAAATCCTCGAAAAAGAACTTCAACCAACTGTGAACCAATAATTTCTTGAAGGCTAAGATATCCATGGTAAACTTTGTTTCTTTGAAAAATCACTGAAAGTAATATGAAGATTTTTAAAATCAGTAAAATTAAGCTGTTTTTGTTGTTCATCAGTCCTTTTGTTTTTATCTCCTTTTCAGAAACAGTCTGTTAGTTTTTTATTAAATTTTTGTTCAAAGTTTTTATTTTGTTTAGGTAACAAAGTCACCATTTATATTGAAAAATTTCCGGCTATTTTTTGAAATATTTCTGAAATTGTAAATTCTTTACATGAAATTAGAAAACCATTAAAAGCATCTTTTTATCCATATTGATCACCTGCTAAAGATTTTTTTTTCAGACATGGGTCCTATTTATAGTCTGAAAAAAAAAACTTAATTTTTTCTCTAAAATTTTTGCTTCAATTATGCTGAAATTTGGTATTATATTTACAAATGTTTCTTATATTTTAAAAATTTTGGCCGTTTTAAATATATTTTTTGTTTTATTTTTTGTATGCTCAAACATGCAAAGTTTGTTTCTGTTGAATTAAAAGCTATTGTTAATAATTTGTTTTCATTATTGTCTTCTGAAAAAAATTTTTGTATGTTATAAAATCATTTCCTGGAAAATAATATTTTTTCTAGGAAAATATGAACATGAATCTTAAATATTCGGGAAAAAAAATTTTTTTCTGATGCTTTTTGCGATATCTTAATGTATTTTGAATGTTTTAATTCCCATTAATATGAAAAGGTCATTGGTGAGCCTAAAAATTTAAGATATGTAAACAGCCCTCCCAATTCACCTTGGCATTCGGCAATTGCTTGGATATTTTTATTACGTCAAAATCTCAGTCTTTTCCAGGGAAGTTATGTCAGGTTTCAGAAAAAACAAGTTGACGACGTAAAACTGTTTTTGCAGAGGTGATATGACTATGCCTCAGCAATCTTTTGCAGAGACTTTTTCCCTAATTGCAAGAGCTGTATACTATATTTCATCGCTAATTGGTTTAAAGACTTAATTTCAGACTATATAAATTTGAACCATCATAACTTTTTTTGATCATCATTTTATATTATATAAATTTGAACCATCATAACTTTCGTTTTTTGATCACCATTATATATTATATAAATTTTTCTTTGAAAAACCATCAGGAAAATTATTTCTGATGGTTTCAACATGAAAGCTACTTTGAAAATTTTATCTGGCTGAATAACTAGGCTTTAAAAAAAGTTAATTCATGTATACTATAACATTGTCCTTTCTAAAAATTTTGTGACTGTTTTTATCACACTAGAAAATAATACTTTATTTAGCTCACTTTCCGTGCTGATAAATGGATAAAATTTGATGCTTTCAAAATATAGATATATGGAAATGTTTTAGTGGAAATCTGTATAGCCAATTTCAGATGTTGAATATTTAAAAAAATTTCTTCTAAGGCTGTAAAAAATAAATTTTAATCAACATTTGATTCTCAGACTAATAGATATATTATTTATTATTTCAATGAAAATTTAAGGTTTTTCTCATAGGAATGCGTATATAGGTTTTTTAGATAATTGTTAATCAAATTTTAGGCAGAAAAATATTGCATACATATAAGTTAAAACATGGATAGAACGGACAGAATAGATCGCAGAGCTAGGGTTTATGCTGATGTTAACACTCATAGACCACGAGAGTATTGGGATTATGAATCAAATGTAATAGAATGGGGGTAAGTTTCCAAATATAAGATTATCTTTTGAATATCATTATATGTTAAGGTTTTTTAAGTGTCTGTTTATTAATTGCTCAGGATAGCTCATTAACATTTAAAGATGGTAAAAATATTTTTGAATTTATACACCTAAATGATATAGGTAATATATGAAATGGAGTTAATGATGTAGTTCTGTAATCGATGGATTTGTGTGTATATTTATTTTTAAATTTATGACTAAAGCAAATAATAGGTATTTAATGATCTGAATGAAATTATGTAATTAACCAAGCTATGAAACATTATTGTTTATTATTATGTTATTATTATGTTCATTTCTGTACCAGCAAGGGTTAGATGGGGGTATATTAATGTTCTTCTAACTTGATTCTGTAACTTTTACCAAGTTAACGAACTGAACATTCTGATTTTAGTGAAATCTTTAGTGATATTATTACTCATCCTGTTTCCTGGCTCATCTGAACTTTTTCTGTCTTCAGGCAAATGCTACATCTGCACCTAATATTCATGTTGCTTTCTAAACGATGAAAAACATTCAAATTTACTACCCATGCCTCACTTCTATACATATATTACATCTGATGCAAGTCACATACAGCCTATCTCAAGCTTGAATCAATATTATTCTACTGTTTAGCAGATAAAGTAACTATATATTCTCCAAGCAAAACCCTATAAATAACACCCTCTTTGATATACCATTAATTGCCCAAAATGTCACCTCACAGGCATTTGTAGGAAATGAGCCCACATCCTGCACTCTCCTAAATCAATCTACAAGTGCTTTTTATAGCCTTTCTAAAACATCTTTAGACCTCATAAACTTAGCCAAATTATTCTATTTTATGATATTTAGTCTTATAGCCCACCTAGATTGATTTAGGTGGGCTTAACTATAACTTCAATAAAGGATATTTCAATAGCATTGCGTACAAACTTTCTTTCTTCTTGTCATCAGAATAATAATTTAGCAATAAGGTAATAAAAAATAAATATACGATAACTGAAATTACATGTTTTATTGTAATGTATTGAAGATGATTAGAAGATTTTTTTCACTAAAGTATACTTTTTTGTCAGATTTTGAAAAATATCTTATAATTTACAAGTTATGAATTAATTTGTATTTAGACAGCAAGACAATTACCAGTTGGTAAGAAAATTGGGCAGAGGAAAATATTCAGAAGTATTTGAGGGAATCAATGTTACAAACAACGACAAAGTAGTCATAAAAATACTAAAAGTAAGAACCTTGCTCGTATTTAATTCTTATTAAATTAAAAATATTTTTTCATATTGTTGAAGAAGTTGTCTGTTTTCATGCTAAGGCTCTCATGTTTCAAAATATGTTATAATATGCCTTGATTCAACGTTATCTAATTTACCTCAGAGTTCCAAATTAACTTTTTTTTACACTTTTTTTTATTCTTTACCACCTGTAGTCTGATGTAATAGCTTTGCTAGTTATAAAATTTTGGATTGGTGTAATTAATTATATAAATATAATTTCTTTAGTGTATGTTCTTTTTAGGGCAGAATTAGGATTTGCATGTGCCCTGTTATATTATACACTAGTTCGCACTATTTTTTCTTTTTCAATCTTTATCTACTCTCAATAAATAGTTACCAGAACCCAATAGGTTTATTAAAACAGAAAAATATATTTTTTTATGCTCATGAGACCAATAAAAACATGGTTCAATAAGCAGCTAGGTCAGCTGGCCAAATCTAATTTCTCAAACTTAAACCCTTGATAACACACTCAAGATTATAACTTCTATAAACTTCTGTTATTGGACATCTGGTGAATCAAGGATGCTGTCCCTCCTTCCCCTCTCCTACCTCCCATTTCCTCCTTCCCTTCCCATACCTCCCATTTCCTCCTTCCTCTCCCTTTCCTCCCCCTTCCTCCCTTCCCTTTTCAGCGCAGCGCACCATGGTTGTGCTGAACAT
>JAUZNK010005859.1:0-25858 GCA_035046665.1 Euphysa ruthae
TAATATAAACAGATTTGTAACAGGGAGGTTAATAAAATACTGCATAACTTAAATTATGTTATGCATATTAGACAATTGCTGTGTATATTATGTTAAACACTAATCTCATCTATTTTAAATGAACACTAAACTTTTATCTTAACCAGCATGTCCGTTTAACCAGAACGTTGTCTCATTTTTAAGTGTCCTTTCTCTCGATATATTTAGATTTAAACAGTCGTATATGTGCTACAAGGTTTTTATTTAAAAACATTTAAACATCTTAAAGTTTAAAAAAAAAATAATAATGCAACGTTTGGTAAAGGCACACATTGTGATGATGTAGCTGAATCTTGGGGAACTTCTTGCCTCAAATAGCAAAATAACAATTATCAAATATATATTTATATATCTGATAATATTTATATGCCGTCGCAAATATTTACTAAGATCAAAATAAATTTTTTTTTTTCATAAAATTATTTTTACAGTTTTGCATTCCGGAAGAAAATTATTTAACATAAATAAAAATCCGGATAAATCCGAACTCTTTCATCCTTGAAACAAGTCTTTATAATTGCTGCCCCTGTCTAGAAATATTTACCATAAAAAATTGGATGAATTTAAATAGAAGAATCCCAATATGACATTAGGTTCCATTAGGTTCCATGGGAAATATGACATCTTATGCGAAACAGCATTTAATGCGAAATATGATATCCGAAGCAAAAATATGGATTTAGCTCAATACAATTAAATATTATGATTGTGATTAAATTGCATATAAAAAAATCACGTGACAATCTGCGAAAAAGCTCCTACCCTCTAAACTCATTTTGATAGTTCAGGGCTCCCACCCACTAAACTCATTGTGACATTTCAGACTTATTCATAAGTCCTCATTTTAAAAAATAATTTCCCAAGTATGTAAAAAATATTGTGCAACTAAGCGGGTTATAATAGCTTCTGATATGCATATTTGTCATTTTATATTATAGGAAATATTAAATGAAATCATCGTTGTTTTTTTAGCTTAAGCTTTAAGAAAAAAAACATCAGGACTACAACAAGAAATAACGAATAATGTTTTGATGCAAATTCAAAATTACTTTATTGTAAAAACAAAAGTCTCAAACTTTAAAAAAAATGGAGTATAAATCCATGAGGAAAATCAAAACGATGTTTTTCGGACCAAGAATGATTTGTTCGTACCATGATTGATTTGTTTATGGGCCCTGACAATGAGCTCGAAAATTTTTTAAAATCGCATTCTTGAAAAAAAAATAAAAAAGCGTTTTTTGATTAAATTTTTATCCGAAAAGGAGCCTGGAACCCATGAAACTGAATTTTCGTCAGTTGACCAGCATGAAAAATTAATCGCTGGGTCTTTTTAAGTATTTTTAAAGTTTACTATATTAAAAAAAAAAAATTATATTTGTTGCCATATATTATATAAAATAAAAAAAGAGTAATGAACAGATTTCTACAAAATTACAAACGAGTTTTTTTACTCGAAATAAGTCGATAACTCAAGATCGGTTTTATATTCCCATAATATCATATGCAGTTTGAAAGGTAAATCTCAAGGCAATATCAAGAAAATAAAAGACGCGATTTTTAGATTCAAAATTGAAATTTTTAAGCTTAATTGGGCCAAGCACCAAAAAAATTTTTTTGGAAAAGTGGCCATATACTGAACCAAATGATGAAGCATACTGAACCTCTAACTTTATATAGGTCAAATGATGAAGCATACTGTAACTCCCTACCTTCAAGCAAAATTAGGAAAAAACGTTAAAACACAGTTTTAAGAAATTCTAAAAAGCATTTTTATGTTTAAAAACACTATTTTTGGGTTAATTTGGGCGTGGTAAGGGGCGCCAGAATTTTTTTTTGTAATTCCGTACAAAAGATCAGAAAAATTTTCTGAATGAGAGCCATTACAAACGGGCGCAAATTCATGCGACCATTAGCAATATCAGCTTTATTAACAGAACCATTTCATACCAACTCAGTGATAAAATTTGTCCAAGTAAACGACAAATAGAAAATGAGTTTTATAGAAATAAAAAATTGTTAACGGTTTCCAGAGATCGTTGTTTGAAAATAATCAACTATAAAAACAATCCTTGTGACTTAATATGACAAAAGGTTCATGAATAGACTTTGTTTCTGGGAAAGACTAACTACTTGCTTTATCTCAAATATTAATATGTTCCCACTCTTGTATATGCCCCAACTCCGGTAGTTATATATGCCCCAAGCCGGTAAGTTTTTAAATAAACATAAAAAATGGAAAACTTTTAATTTCTATTCAATAAAACATGTGTCATTTTGATACTCATTTGAATATATCTAAATAAAATCATAAAATTAACGACCAATATTTAGAATGCAATTCATTCGAATTTATCTGCATCACCGCATTACCTTTTCTTCATTTCATGCAAGGCAATAAAAAGCAATTAAAATTGTCACGTGTCTGGTTTTACGTCTGTGATTGGAGGAGAATGTGGCACAACATGGTCAACAACACCAAACTTTTTTGCCTCTTCGGGGGACATGAAATTATCACGCTCTAGAGCTTTTTCTGAATGAGAAATAAAAAAAAATATATATCATAAAGTTTTTCCAGATATTTAATACTAGGTGAGAGCATATTTTCGAAAAAGAGCCACTTTTTCAAGCTCAATAGTCGCTTTCCAATTAATGTCTTTATTGAATAGACACCCTCTGAGAAACAAAAACAGTCGTTTGTTAAAAACTCTTTCCAATTAAAACCTTTATTTACTCCTCCATTTTTTTGTAAAAATCTGCGAATAACATACAGTGGATAAATTTATTGATATGTATGTCCTAACCTAACAGTGATTTTACAAGTGGGAAGATTTTTCCTTAGTCACTCACCTTCATACCATTCTCATAGGTTTTACCCAAATTTCCCCTGATTTAAAAAATAAAGAAAAATAAAAAAAGAAAAAAGCTATTTCGTATGAGCCCTTTATAGACCAAAAAAATCTTAAATTTCACTTATCCTTAAAAATTTCTAAAATCATATTGGCGCTATGTATTTTCATTCTAACAACGACCTCATTTTCATTCTAACAAATATCTCATTTTCATTCTGACAATTACCTCATTTTCATTCTAACAATTATCTCATTTTCATTCTGACAATTACCTCATTTTCATTCTAACAATTATCTCCTTTTATTAAAATAATTATTTTCCGTCTAACTTACAAATAAACTATCATTTTTAAAATGCCTTTTTTTTTTTTTTTTTGGTTTTTTCCCTTATTTTGCGAAGATTCATTCAAGACCCCATGAAATTTTTTGGGACATTCAAAACATACTAAAAATTATATTGGACACAAAAGAGCAAGTTAATCTAACCTTAACACAATCAGAGATAAAGCTTCTTAAAGAAAATATAAAAGTCATATTTTTGAACCACTCTTTAGATAGCAGCAATTTTTGGTACCTACGGCCCATCTTGAAGAAATTTTGCACAAAGATATAAAATAGTTGATGCTTTTTTCCTTGCTATTATAAATCGCTTAGCCAAATTAAGGGTCAAGCTAATTGAAACTCTGAAAGCGAAAGGTCAAAACAAAATAATACTGTCAAGAACACTATTAATCTAACAATTTGAAAAAGGGACCACCGTAAAAAAAAAAAATAGTAGCATTTAGTTATGTTTATTATTTATATATATATATTTATTTACTTATTACCATAAAATTAAAACAAAACCATTAATTAACATATTAATTACAATAAAACCATTTTAATGCTATCTGCGTATCAATAACTAATTTTATCATGAGACTTTCAATGGTTGTATTTTCTATGATAAATTTTATCTTGGCAAAAAAGAAAACTTTGTTTGTTTGTTTTTTTTCTAAAAAGGATTTAACTCCTATAACTTTCAACTAAGAAATATCTCATCTAGATAAACAAATGTTCGATTTGTAAGCTTATATTTACATTTAGTTTATGTCTTACGAAACTTTTGATAAAGGTAAGTAAATTATCAATATAAAGGCTAATTAATCTACAAAACTTTATAATCTTTTTGGTGTAAGCAGTGGACCTAAAAAATTACTTAAAAAAACAGTTTGTATTAGATTACTATATAAAAATCATAAACTGATGACATATTAGCTAAAGTTTCAAGGAAACAAAATATGCAGAAATATTTTATACTATGAGAAAATAAACATCAAAATTTCAAAAGTTCATATAAGGGTGACCCGCTATCTAAAAAAAAGAAACACACATACTCTTTTGCAATCCAACAACAGACGTCTCAGAACGAGTAACTATATCTAAAACTTACACATTATTTGTAGTAAAAAAAAAGTCAAAAAAGAAAAACTCCCGACTCAAAGCAAATATATTTAGACAAACTTTATTTTTCATTTATTTTTTTTTTACAGATACATAAATTATGAATTTGGGACACAGGACCAGGACTGGCACACATCTTCCAGATTCTGCTATATGTTGCCTGAAATTAGATGGTGGTTTCACCGTAAAAAATGAAAAAGCCTAAATTCCAACAAAATATTCCATTCCAAAATTTTCATATTTTATTAAGAATAATTACCTATAACAAATTGATAGTAAATACAACTATTCATAGAAAACAAAATTAAATAATTGATTTGATGTTTTTTTAAACCTTTGTAATCCAAATGATTTTATGTTGATAAAAAACTTTAACAAAAGCATAGTATGGATACGTTACGAAATTTACCCATAGGACCACGGAAGAATAGTGCTATAATATATCAAAACGCCTAGTGAAATTACACGGTTCTGGTGAGAATCTCACGTGCTTAGGTTTAACAACGACTAAAAATTCTACTTCTTTTTTTTTTTGGGTGATTTTTTCATAAAATAATTATTAATTCATTTTTTATTTACCACATTAAGGTCATATTCCCTCTATATAAATGTTGAAAAATATATCTGATGGCTGATAGCCTAAGTAGCTGATTCTGATAATTGTTAGTGTAGGTTTATACGGTACTAACAGCAACGACTCATATTTTTCGAGCGATATCCCATTATAGAATAAACCAAATTCTTGCAGGAAATAAAAAAAATTTAAGTGTTTTTATTCCTTTTCTTTGGGAAAGCAAAAAAAGTGAGCTTTGCAGCTGGAGCTCTATTTGGCAACACCACAAAAAATTCTCTATAGTAAGAAAAGCCTTTTTTTTTGCTGACTCCACAGATTATTGAATCAAAAATTGTTCCCAAATTCTGTCCTCAATTTGGGCCAAAAATCGTGCCTATTTTTTTCATATTTTGTCTCGTCTCTCCATTTCTTTATTAATAATATTTGAACAGCAGAGAATAATTCAATTGAGATAATGAAATATATCTTTGTTGTTTGTTACTAAATCAAAAAATAATTTAGATATTCTATTTAGCTACAGCTAATTCTATATTCTATATTCTATATTGATCACTCGTTAACGTAAGAAAATTTGTTGCTTGTTGAATACTGTTGCAGTTTTCTTCTATCATCAATTACCATATACCATTTTTAACTTTGGCTTGCCAATAAGCTTGCCATGCTTTCACAAAGCTTTAAATATTGATTCCATTGATTAAATTTTAAGTAATCGTTTGATTCAACACTTAAGTTATTTCCTAACTTTCTTCCCACACACATCACCCACCCACATAGCATTCTTACAACAATTTGTGGCTTTTAATTTTTCAGGGATTCAAACCAACATCTTTTTCCACACACACCCTAGAATTCCACTAAGGACATCACACCTTACTTTTCTTTCAGCTCCCTTCAGGTGATTATTTCACTGGTAAGCCATCAGTACACAAAAGTAAATGATTTGATTTTTTTTAAATCTATTAATCCAAAAGTTTTTATGCTGATAAAATTTTAAAGAAAAAACTAGTATGTATGAATACGTTACATATTTTAAGTATAAAACTTATCATAAAATAAAATTTCACTTAAAGAAGGTAAAACAAGGTAGTATATTAAAACAGTTCAACCACATTTGGGTAAATATTATGCAATATATTAGAAGAGTTTAAGCCAAACCTAGGGTAATATTAAGTTAAAGTGTCAAAACAGTTTGGGTCATACCTATGTCTTTAACTCCCATTCCAGTGTGTCTGCTATAAATACCATTCAGAAGTTCTTTAAGCTTCAATATCTCCTTGGCTTGTATAGCTATATCTGTAGCTTGGCCCTTTAGGTAAGAAGAGAAAACGTTATTAATCATCATAAACACTTACGAACGTGACAAAGGACTGCAAGCAAAATCAGTGTATACTGGATGACTTAGCCTAATATTAACTCCTTAAAAAAGTATCCAAATCTCTAAAGTTACAATAAAATTATTCAACAAAATATAATACCTTTTCAGATTGTTTTTATAGCCTTAAAAATAGATGCTATATCTCTCAAAAAGGGATGCTATATCTCTTAAAAAGAGATGTTATATCTGTTAAATAGTTGTTAAAGAAACACATGCTCTAATGATACTCAATTTTAGTGGTCTAAAACCTGTATTTAATAGATATTACAATTAGATTTTTAAAACTAACTGAAAAATCAAGAAAAATTTTACACTCGGTAACAAAAAACTGGTGCAAAACCTTAAACAGCAAATGCTATGCCAACTGCCATCAAAAGCACAAAAAACGACTTGACCTTGACAGAATGATATATTTTAAGAACTTTCATTGGTTGGTTTTTAAAATAATATCGTTTTTGAATGGACGTATTTAAACAATGAGCAAATATACAACAATAAAGCACACATGGTCAAGAAGTATTTAAAACAAAAATAATAACAAACCAAAATTTGTGTTTTCAACGAACTGATTATTATTTATATTATTACTTTTAAATTATTTTCTTTAATTTATTTAATTCTATTATTTAATTCAAGTCTTTATTTTAAGGTTGCCACATTCTAAAATGCTATGTGCACCAATTAATTAGAACTTGGTAGATATACAGCTAGTTATGTTAATAATAATTCAAAGTAAAATAATAGGCTTTAGAAAAAGGTGACAAAAAAATGAGTAATAATGAATTCATCAGACCATGGCGGCTTCACCAAGGGTAGGAATTACCTGCACTCCACCACTGGGCTGATGTAACATGATTCTGGAATGAGGAAGTGCATGTCGCAAGCCACTTGTACCACTAGCCAGTAATAAAGAACCCATGCTACAGGCTTGTCCAACACACCATGTTGCTATTGGTGGCTCAATATACTAAAATAAAAATCTTGCTATCAGTGAAGACTCAGTATAGTAAAATAGCAAAACTGCTATTGATAAAAGCTTAATGTACCAAAAATATTTGTGGATCCGAGGTCTAGTGGTTAGCGTTACGAAACAGAAGGTTGGCAGTTTGAATCCCCGTGATGACCAATTTCTCAACATTAAATTTCAAAAGCATGACATAGTGGAGATTAGATGGTAAATTTTTATCCACCCTTAACCCAAAGACGTAATATATGTTCCATAAACAAAAGTAAAAAAAAAAAAAAAAAATGGTGAAAAAAATTAACAAAACATTGTTACTGGTGGTGGCACAATGCACAAACAAAGAATAAACATTGCAAACAAACAAGGGTAGTATGACCCTGATGGACTATGTTACAACCTTGGTTGCACTTGCTTTACAACATATGTTACAATCTTGGTTATTATTCTTTACCTTACATTAATTACCTTGTATATATTAGTTAAAACTAAATTAAATTAGGATGAAGCAAATATCTCTAAACGGCAAAACCCGCAATGCACAGCAGATACCCTAATAGAGATCTTCAAAAGGATACCATGTCTTCATTCATGGGACAATTCCACGACTGCTACCGAGGTATACTTTGAAGACCATGTAAAGGAAAATTTCTGATAAGATGTGTTTCAATGATCACCTTCGTTGTTAAGTTACCAATTAAATTGTTTTAAGGAAGAGGAAAAACTCACCTGCATTGTGTCATATACAGCTAATCCAGCAGTGACCACACCACCTAACATTAAAACAACAAGATTACCTCAAAATAATGAAAAATATCGCTAAGTAAACAAAGAGTGAAAGGGTATTAGTAGTGTTTGTGTTTTACAGATCGTCCATGGAAAAATGGATAAAAGACTTTATTGCTGTTTAAGTAAATATCATTAATCAGTCGATTGACCAATATTCAAATTTTAAATTTTTCGATTGACCAATATTCAAATTTTAAGTTTTTCGATTGACCAATAATCAAATATTAAGTTTTTCGATTGACCAATATTCAAATTTTAAGTTTTTCGATTGACCAATACTCAAATCTTAAGTTTATCGGTCTAATGTTGCAACATAAACACGCCTAGCAATGGCGTGACAATTGCTCACAGCCATTCTATTAAAAAAAAAACTTATTTCTTTTAACTATTTTCTCAAAATAACTCAATGAGCAAATATGGGAAGTTCTAGAAAGTTCCTGGGTCAAAAGAAAGTTAATGATGATGGAGTTTTCAAAAATGCTCTTAGTAAAATATAAAGTATTAAAAATAAAGTATTTCAAAGGATGACCAGAAAAAAATTTAATGAAATTTTTCTGTTTTTATGCAACGCAATTTTGATGAATCAGCAGAGGTACAAAATTAACTTCTTCAAGGGGACTATAAATCATTATCATTAAGAATATTCCAATTACCTGGGCTATTTATGTACATATGGATTGGTTTTGTTCTGCTTTCAGATTGTAAAAACAACAACTGTGCAACCACAACACTTGAGATGCTGTCATCAATCTGTGAAAACATACGCTCTTGTTGAAGTGACTATTAATTTTACAAATTAAGGCTACTTCTTTCTTTATATGCTTCATTAAAAAAATGAAATGAAATAAATAGATAGATAACTCTCGGGTATGACAGGCATTAATAATTCCTGTCGGCTTTGTTTAAAAAAAAAAACTAATGTATTTTAAATATTACCAAACAAGTAATTTCATTTGTACAAATAAAAAAATACTGAATTAATTCACGAGACAATTGAAAAAAAAAAAAAATCTCATTTCCACCTGATATTTCAGAATTATAATAATAATTCACAAATTTAAAACAAATTAATCAAATTGCATATAACGATTTTCTAATTAATTATATAATACAAATATATGAAAACATATCATTATCTAACCACGAAGGATTAGTTAATGTCATTGTAACTGTATAATAACTGTCATTTTGACTAAAATTATAAAAAACAAAAATTTAGGATCAACACCTGACTTTATATGTATTTCGAGCTCTAAAAAAAGAATTATGATATATAGAAACTTTGTGTAAAATATGAGGAATTCTATTATAGAAATGTGAAGAATGGAAATACAAGAAGTTTGTCGAGTGAAAATTTCATCAGATTACATATATATTTTATGAAAGGAACTTAACCTCAAAAAAAAATGACACTGAATTGAAATTAAAATTTCTTGGCTCCTAATCAATACTATTGGTTTTGTGACAAATGAATGAACGAATGAACAAATTCATGTAATTTTTTTTTCAAGACTCTGATGACATTTTGACAGAAACATGACATTAATTTAAATTTCCTTTATCTTACACTATATTAATTTGTTTTATTTTGAATTGTAAGCTATATAAATGAACCAAAGCACAACATATGAAAAACTTTATAAAATTGAATTTATTTATTGAATTTAAATTGAACTTACTCCACCGAATAAGCAGACTATTCTTTCTTTTAACAAACGAGAGTATATATCATACGCTCTTTCTGTTCTTCCCTAAAATACACTAAATAATGGTAAACGCCACAATAGAGGAAACCATAATAAGTAAGAAAAATCAACCAGTCCCCCCTCCTCCCAACCAAAAATTTATGTTTACTACAAGAAATTTTCTCACACCTGAATATAAAATATGATAAATAATTTTAGAATGAATCTTGAGAACAGAATTCTTACGTCCGTTTTAGGGTCATAATAAAATAATATATATATACATATAAAAAACCACTTACTGATTGCTCTACTACAATAGGAACATAAAAATTTCTTCTAAACTGCTGAGTCACAATGTATGGAAGACTTTTGCCATTTTGCTAAAAGCATAACAGCAATTAATACGTTTTTTGAGGTACTGCGCGTTACGTTATGTTTTTTTGAGGTACTGCACGTTACGTTACGGTACGTTTTTTACTGCGTCCTGTATTTTGTGATGAGTGAGTTAAAAAAATTTCTTATTTTTTCCTCGTAATAAATAAATTTTGGCCTAACATAAACACTTCTTTATTTCTCTCATAAGTAATCTGAATGTGAGGAATATTACTGAGTTACTATGTAATATGGTTTTACTGATTCTGCTGAATTAGTATGCAGTATAACCTCTAATTTCTCAAACATTGTTAATAAAGAAATTTTATATTAAAATGGAAACGGTGTAAATTTTCCTTTAAAAAAAGAACTGCTCCTTGATTTGATTCAAAATTTGATATTTATTATAAACACTGAAAAATAGATTTTGACAAAAATCACCGTTTTCCAACCTTCTTAACATTTTTAGTCACTATTTAATCAATTATTTCCAATATGTCAATTAAAAGAATTGGTGGTAGATAAAATTAACTCCAAAGGGGAGTGTTGATTAAAGTTTGGTCTGATCAAAATCAAATTTTGGTTAAAAAATTTGACTTTCACAGGGGTGTAGCCATTAAATTGAAGAGAGTAGTAAAAATATAATCAGTGGATTAACACTGATCTACTTACTAAACATTGTTTCAGCAACATCACTTAACATGGAGTTTCTGTCTATATTCTTTAAAATAAAATTTATACCTGAAAAAAAAACAAAAACTTTAAAAGAACGTCAGCAAAATATCAGTTTTTTTTTTTTAAATAATTAAATAGTATTTTCAAGCCGTAGCTATTTAAAAACAGATTTTTTTTTTCTAACTGTTTTAAGGATATTAATTCATGTCTACGAAATTTTATAAATTTTTAAATTTTAACCTCATGCTCACCAATACATAAAGGTTGTGAAAGCATGGCAAGCTTATTGGCAAGCCAACGTTAAAAATGATATATGATAACTGATTATAGAAAAACTGCAACAAAATTCGGCAAACAACAGATTTTGTTATGTTACCAGATAATAATATACAATAAAGCTGTAATAGTCCAGTAGAATTTCTAGTAAAAAAGAGTTGAATAGGAAAAAATTCTTATAAAAACATGTTATATATCGTTGGAAAGCTGGTTCTTTCCTCTCTATTTTGAGTAATTGGTTTTTTTTTTCACTTTGGGGAAAATTTTTATGACGTCACAAAGACCAGGAAGTTTAAATCAAAAATATGCTTCAATTGAAAATGAATTTAAATTTAACTTAGAGTATGGAACATCCGCCTTTGTTTAAAGACACAAAATTAAATATGAAAACACTTTGATATTTACATTCAAATGGAATGTTAATGATTCTTTTGTTGCAGGTTAAAATGAAATTTTAACCTGAAACAAAGGGCTCAAACCGGAGGCTTAGTGCATGTAAAGCGTATGGCCTACCTCTGAACCACCTGCCGATTGTTTCTCAAATTTTGATTTGGTTTTGATTTGGTAACTAACAAGAATGATATCATAACTTATTGTCTTGATTGAATTATTCTCTACTGTTCAAATATTATTAATTAAGAAATGGGGAGGTGAGACATTATTTTCTCAATTGAATTATTCTCTACTGTTCAAATAATATTAATACCAAAATAGAAAAGCAAGACAAAATACAAAAAAATTTACACAAATTTTGGCCTTATTTTAGGACAGAGTTTAGGAAATTAAACAAATTTGCAGAAAAATACTCAAGAAAAAATTAACTCCTTCAATAAAATATAACTCTGTGAATATCTAACGCTAAAATTACTACATATAAATATATTAAAAACTTGGGACACAGGATGCAGACAGACATATACCACCTAAATTCTGCTACAATGAATTACTCAAAATTAGATATAGGGTTCACCACAAAATACCAACATTTTGGCTGGAGCCACAGTTCGACACCTTAGACCACTGTATTAACGATCCACAACAAAAAAAATTTAGTCTGGAAATGAATTTTCTCCAAATTAATCGAAAAAAAAATGTGTTGAAAGTTGGCTGAACAATTATTATAACACTTTCTATTTAATGCAGAAATCTCAAAAAAAAACTCTTTTAAATCAACAAACTTTCGTATTGAATTTTCACTTCGCTGACCTCAAATGATGATGTTTGTGAAAAAAAGAACATTTTCGTGATTTTTTCTACAATTGTGAAACTATTTAATTAACCATTGTTATTTTTATTGAATTTTTGAAAACATGGCTTACGAATGAGATGAGCAAACGGTAGAAAAGATGAGAGATTGATACAAAATTACGTTAGTTCCAACTTCAGATTTTATTAAATAACACATAAATAAACCCAAAAATAATTTATACAAAATAATATCAAAATATATCTAAATTAAAATAAGCCATTCAATTTAACGTTTAACTAATATCTCTTACTTCAAAGTCAAATATTTGCCTAGTAAAAGGGTGTGACAGAATATATTTCATGAGGTGTGAGGGAAGGTATGTCAATAGGCCCTAAAATAATTTTTTCAACTACGACAGTCAATTGGCGAGTACGATGTTAGTAGACAATCGTTGCGACGCTTAAAATATGTCTGGCAAAATTATTCCACTGTATAAGCACCTTAATATTCAAACATGCAAATGATTCGATTTGAATGGTATGAATGTGTTGTTAGATCAAATTATATCTTTCCCAACACATTGGGCAAATTATATTAGTTTAAATATTAAAATATAAATATAATTATATAAATATATATTATAAAAATAAAATAATATAAACATAATATTAAAAGCTCAGATTTTCTTTTGATTAAAATTAAAATAAAAACGTACGATAAAAATTGGAAAAAGTATATCTCCAAAACATTACTTTTATGTGCCTATCCTCACACAAACTCCTGACTTTGGATCAAATTTTAAATAAATTCCTTTCTGCAAGGCCAGAAGCCACTATTAGGCAGAAAGCCATGAAGAATTACCACATCAAAGTATTACTCATACGTTGAGTGGGCGATACTGGGCTTTCTGCCCAAGACCTTGCGGTTGGGAGCGTTACCAACTGAGCTATCAGGAATAAATTCAAAATTTTGTACAAAAACCTTGGAGTAACCATTTATTGAGAATATTGATATTGATAGTTTACATCTTTTTAAAACAGCATGACTAATAGTTTTTCATCAATTGCAAATATCTCAGGGATTGAAATGCTGGGAATGCTGGGAATGTCCTACTTCAGGCTGATACTGGAAAATTGAACAAATTAATATATTAAATATAATAATTAATACAAAATAACTTTACTTTATCAATGACAGCTAGCAAAAAATTTTTTCACATCATAAGTCATACTTTCTGAAATGTTTTTGAGCGTGTTTCACCACGGTTATAAAAATAAAATAAACTAACTAAGCATAGGATTCCCGTGAAATTATAGTAAAATATTTAAACAGCTAATTTAATAGACAAATACATATAAAAATTTCAAACTGTTTCTAAAATCAATAGTCAGTTAAATTTTAACTTCGAATCGATTTATATTTAAAATTTCATTTAAAAATTGTATTGTAAAAACATGTCCCACAACTTGCTTTTAGATTTTTAATTTACTATAAATGTAACTATGTATTATTGTAACTATGTATGAAACTATGTATGTGTGTGTAATGTAGTATGATAAATTCCAATAGCCTTAATGAGAAAAAGTAAACAATTGGATCGGTCTGGTGAATTCTATTAAGAGCCTATTGGCTTTGTATTTAAAATATATTTAGAAAGGATCTGCTTCTTAAAACATAAAAATACAAATTAATTTTCAAAAAAGTACGAGATAGCAACAGATTGAAAGCAGCACCAAAAACAGAAAAGCAGTTGTTTTAAACAGTAACAAAAAATCCAGAAATGTAAATGTAGGTGTCGATATTAAATTAAACTTTTCAAAAGAGCAACTTGCAGAAAAACCCTAAAAAATCGTAAAGTGAAAATTTTAGATCTAAGAAAAATTGTAGGAGAAAAACTTTCAACACGAATGACCAAATTTTATTTCACTTTCTTTTTCTAGATCTAAAATTATTAAACAGAAGGGTACCAACAATGGCCAATAGCAAAAAATCTGAGGGTAGTAAACTTTGTGTAACTGCTAGCCTCTACCTAATAGAACAATTAAATAAAAGTTACAATGGTAGCTAAAAATATCTGGGGATAGTAAACAGAGAGTTCTTCCCTCTACGAAATTTCATAAAGATTGACTAAGTTATCTAACAAACATTATATAAATGAATTTGTTCCATTAAACGCCCTATAACGTGATGATACATAGTTAACGTGGTCATCCGACAGCTTGTCATTTTTTATCGTTGGTAATATAGCGATCCTTTTGTTTTGAGATATTTTTACCTGAAAAAAAAATTTTAATAACCATCGATGGATTTTTAGTAAATTTATATTAAATAAATTTTATATAATAAAACATAAATAAGTTTTCATTCTATTAACAAACATGTAAAGTTAGAATGAACATCAATAGTCTAAGAAATGAAAAAATAAGTTACAATTATACTATCAGAAAAACAAAATGGAAACCGTTGTCATCAAATGATAAGTATGCAACCACTGCATCTTCGATAAAAACATAGCTACTTACTATTTATATCCACAACAATTATTGTCAGAGAAAATTAAACTTTACACTTCACAATAACATACATAGTATAGTAACTTGATTCTGATCAGATTAATCATTATACCATGAATATTTATACTGCAATTGTTAATACTACTAGTACAGACTGTGTACATCATTTAATGATTGATTTTTAGTTTTAAAAACTGTGAAATAAAATTCCAATGACAGAAAAATACTTACCCTATTATACAAAAAAACACCAGCAACTGCCAGCATCATGCCTCCAAAGTTAGTCATAGTAACCGGATTACGCAAGGTCAGCAAAGACACTGTTATTACTAATACTCTCTTAGTTGCGTTTGTAACTGAAAAACTAAGAGGAGATAAAAGATTGAGAACAGAAAACGCAACAATATTTTGCAGAAAATTTATGAATCCACTCAATGATAACCGCGTCAGTAAATCAAGTCTCTCGACTGTCAATTTCTAAAACGAAGAATAGCATAAGAATAAGTTTTGTTTAAAAGCCATATTAGGTCATTTTTATGTAGAAGGGACCTAGCCGAGCTTATCGCAACATATTTTCAACTTTTTAGAATTAAAAATTATATTCTTAACTATCATCTGTATTGAAATTTTCTTCAACTAAATTGACTGAATCAAGACATTAAACTTTGAGATTTGTTATGATGTCATTTTACTTGACACAAGTCTAAGACACATGTTTATGATTTTCAAAAAAAATATATTTATTACTAAAAATAATAAAATATGTAAAATACTCATAATTCTCAAAACATGCCGCTTTTTCATTAAAATAAAATCAGTTTACTCAGAATTTACATACTTTAAAGTAATAAATAAAAAAACTTTACTAATGTGTTCAGACTATTATCCTTTTTAAGACCTTTAATGCGATGCGACCAATCAGAATTAAGCGGCAATATTTTAAGTTGAATTTACCCTTCTTTAAAAAACCGGTCAAGTGAGGTAATAATTTTGATAAGAATACATGCAAACATAACAATGAGCAAACAAGCAAATAACGTAGGTTTATCAAGAAAAACATGAAAGAAAATTTACAAAGGACGTTTAATGGTTAGCGTCTGCATTTTACCAAAAAACATTTTGTCCCCAAAAATCTTTAAAAGAGTTTTGAAACTCCAATCACAATCAGTTTTATTTATAAATTAGCCAAAAAAATATTGCTTGAGAAAATATAAATATAAACATAATGTAATAAATATAAAATAAAAATAAAATACAAATAAAGCAGGTTGAATTGGAAAACAATCTCTAATAATAATTAAGATATAAGTTTATAAATATAGAAATCTTAAAACAATTTATAAAAAATAAATAAATAAATAAATACGTTTATCGTCAAAAGTGAAGTTTTTTTTTTTTATCAAATTTATAAAAAGATTTTCATAGTAACACACTAAACATCAAACGTGTTATAATGCAAACTTTTTACTAGACATATGTTTTTATAACTAAGTCATAAATGATTTGCAACCAAATGAGTAAATAAACACATTGGAATACAAACTACATTTAAAAACTTACTAGATTGATATCGCTTGCCATGACAGGTGTGTCTATAAATAACCACATTGGAATACAGATGACAAGCGACACTTGTGATATCTTTACTATCATTTGTAGTGGATTTATCCGAACTTCTTTTAAAGCCTTAAACAAATAAAAGACATAAGAAGTTTCACAGTGCCAACAAATTTTACAATTTGGAATAACAAAATATATATAATTTTTGATAAGAATTATAGAAATATTTCCAAGCCAGGATATGAAAGGTCTTAATTACAATTGCAAAACCCGTATACAGGGTATTGCGGGTAATTGAGCTGATTCTTATTTTGGTCTTTTGCTGCACTAAATTTTTGCCAACAATACAAGTATTTTAAACATAAATTCATCGATGAACAAAATAAACTCGCCGATAAATCATCATCTTAAACATCTTTGTATCTGGTTAAGAGCCAATAAAATTTGTATCTGGTTCAATAAAATTTCCTTAAACACAACAAAAACATTACTCATACTTTTTCGCTCAAACAAAAAAAAATTACAAAAAATAAAATATACACTCAGGAATAAGTGTCAAAAACTCCATCCAGTAAAATCCACAAAATACTTAGGCATTATTCTTGATGAACAAAAAAAAAAATCCCCTAACAAAAAGAGTTCACGCCATTCAAAGTAAAGCAATCCGTATAACAATCTTTAAACTTTTTCATTCTTCAGTAAGTCCTTTGTATACAAACAGTGGAATCCTTAAATTGACAGACTATATCATTTGCATATAATGACGTTAGCAACTATCTGCCAATATCTTTACGTAGGTTTTTTAAACCTCATGAATTTACACATCAGTATAATACACGGGCCACAACTAACAATCTGCTACACATCCCTGCAACAAAAACAGTCAAGTATGATCATCATCGATAAAGGTCAATTGTGTAAAAATTCAAACTTTATAAAGTTACTGACATGGAAAAGAATGTGTTAACGTAACTCAAAAAATATTTCATAAAATCTTATACCTAACTAAATAAAAATAAAACTATCTTTATCTTTTTCTTTCTTTTACAGATATTTTAAAGATGAAAACAATCAAGACACACATACAGAAGTAAACATAAACAATAAACCTATCTGTGTATGTAAATGTATCTTTTGTACAAGAATAATGTCAACTGTCGTATAAATTCTGTTTGTTGGTATAAGCGTCAGTTCGTATTAAGTGTTATTATCTTTATTATTAGCTGTAGTTTATTTATTTTATTTTCATTTATTTATTTATTTATTTTTCATTACATTACATCATTTTCACGGAGGTTTTTGCACAACCCTGGGTTTTATGCTTGTAGCAATCATCAGGTGTTATTACTTTCCTAAAATAATCAACTGAAAGAAAAATAAAAAATATTTTAAAACGCCAAAGTTTAAGTTGATATTTATTTATATATCATTTTAGTTAATATTTATATATTTAAGTTAATATTTTTTATAAGATAATAGTGTTATCTTCATTTACCATACTTTGTGAGAATCGAATGTTTAAAAATCACGAAATCAAGTAAAATTTTTATTTTGAAAATGTTTATTACTTTCTAAAAATTTTATATATGGGTATCGAATAGAGAGAATGGTTGTTCGATATTATATAAAAATAAAAAAGTGTTTATAATGAAGTGTTTATGGTTTCAACAGGAATGGTAGTTCATGAATGATTAACAATTAAGTTAAAATGAGTTAAACAAAACTTAGTAGTTGCTAAGAAACAAACTAATTCATAGACAAAATAAATTCTTTATTCATTATGTAGTAATGAGATTGGTTACGTATAATATGGTAAAGCACACTACAAGAACTACAATATACGACATAATATATAATAAAAATGTTACATTTAGAATAATTCATTGAGCTCTTTTTATTTGAAGTCATGAACAAAAATCTATACACGCAAATGTGTGTTAAAAAAATAAAAAAAAAAGTAAGTGCTCTGCCAATTCACAAAGTTCTTTTTATAAAACGCCTTAATTTTTTTTCCCAGAGAAGCCTAAACTAGCTGTGAAAATTTATAAACATAACCTTCCATAAGAAGATCCAGGCAAAATCTACAACCAGGCTAGTTGTATTTATGATAAAAACAACCAACATAGAGAAATGTGCAAACAATCTGCTTCCAGGAACATAGTAACAACTTTTAAGATTGCGAACCAATTCATAATTCTAGAAGAAAATTAAAAAAACACGTGCCGAAAATTTTTTTGCAGAATGCCGCCATAAATTCAGAGTGCTGGAATGAGTGAGTTAGTGAGTGAGTGTGTGGATAAGCGAGTAAGCAAATGAAGGAGTAAGCAAGTGAGGGAGTAAGCAAGCGAGGGAGTAAGCAAGTAAGCAAGCAATCAAGTGAGGGAGTAAGCAAGCGAGGGAGTAAGCAAGTAAGCAAGCGAGCAAGTAAGACAGTAAGCAAGCAAGCAAGTAAGACAGTAAGCAAACAAGCAAGCAAGTAAGCAAGCAAGCGATCAACCAATCAATCAATGGAACAAGCAAGCAAGCAGCAATCCTGGCAACACAACTTTCCTCTGCACCACCACCTGTATTAACCTAGAGATCAAAACTTGTCGGTCATCTCAAAGGAATCATTTAATATCACCAATGGATTGATCGGTTATCTACCAGGTAAAACAACATCTCTAGAACATACTTTACATTTATAACCTTGTATTTATAGGCTTAAACGTGATTATTTTATGAAATTTATCACCCTCTTCCACTTTATAGTAGTGTTTATTTGAGTTGATCTTTTTACACAAGTTATATTCTTTACTAAAAAAAAAGAAAATTGGTTTGATTTTTCATCAAACTAAGTTATTCTTTAAGTAAAATAAACACACAAAATATGAAACATTTAAAAACTTATTTGTAATCAATAAATAAAAATTTAAAATATTAATAAAAATTAGGAAAAATAATGAATTTAATGAAAATTTGCATTATTCATTTGTAAAATATCGATTTTTTTGATACACAGAATAAAAATATTTATTATTTCTTTGAAAAAGATTAAATTTTTTTTTTTTTTAAATTTTTATCTTTTCAAATTAGAGTAACTTTAAACAAAGTGACTTTTGCGAATTTTCGGTTCACAGTTTTGTTTTTTAGAAATGGAATATACTATCATAAATTATGTCAACTGAGGCCATCATAGATTATGTCAAATTTATTACAATTTTTTTATTTTTAAATCTTTTATGAAAACTGAAAGTTTTTGCCGGAGGCTGAGGAAGAGTATTTTAATCAAAACTCAAAAACATTTGCTAAAGTTTTTTTTTTCATGAATAAACTCACAATACTAATGGGACTAAAGCTTATAACCAATGTTAAAAAAAATTTATTTGTCGTTACACAATAGCTTGAATATGTTTCCAAAGAATTCATAGTTAGAGGGAAAGCGGACTAAGTAAAGCTTTAGTATCAAAAATTAAAAAATTCTAGAACCACCCATGCAGATCTTCTCACTATATTGACTTAATTAAAGCTATTTTCCTATTTTGTCGAGAAAACTACAAAAACCCACATCTAAAGGCCTGGGGAGTGTCAAAATACCACTAGCTAATTTTGAAGAAAAAAAATGTATATATCCAACTCTTAATAATCTGTGTTACCAAAAATATGACATGAAACAACGTAGAATAGGTTTTATTTTATTTTTTCTTTACAAAAATGAGAATGGTTGAGATAACATCACTTTTTTTTTCAGACCAGACTTATTTCTAACCAAGCATTTTACAGACAGAAAAAAAAATTCTCTTAATTTTACACATTGATTTCAGTGTGTCTTAAACACTGCAATCATTGACATACAAAAAACCTCTGTCACCGAGATCATCGACATACACCTCTAACATAAACCTCTGACAACCACATGAAAACTTTTGTTTTGTAAGAAAAGTAATATGGGTTAAATACCTCGGTAATCATTCCTTATCAAAGTCAATTGTCAATATAGTAAGAAAACGTATAGGCGCTAATGCTAGTTTTAAAATTTTTGACAGGAATCTCATTTTAAAGTAAATCATTAAAATTGATACATACTATCAAGAAAAAAAATAAAAATATGTTGCAGGTAAAACCTGTGTTAATAACCAGTAAGAATTTCCATTCTTTAGTCAGAGACTTGTGTCTGCCAGCTGTGTCAGGGAATACTATCATCAGAACTCTACAAAATAGTTCACAAAAAAGCTGCTTTTGAAAAATTGACCCAAATGTAAATTCATCCTAATTGTACCTGTGCATTAGTTTAGAATATAAACTTCAAATGTAAAAATATAAATAAAAATAAAAAAAAACTTACTAGTTTAGAATATAGATTTTGAATAGAAAATATCATAGTTGAAAATATCGCGCTTAGCATTCCATATAATTCAAATGATAACTCTGTTACTGTTGCTATGCCGACTCCAAGAACAATAGGTAGTAAAGAAAAATAAACCTAAACAAAACACATTATATATTCTTAAACAAAATTTTTCAACTTGTAAGAATCCATGGAATTGAAGACAACAATTAAAACTGAACCTAACTTGGTGGGAAATAACTTTGATATAATAATATGATATTTTAAAATAATAATAACAATATTAATATTTAAAAATTTTTTCAATAAATTTAAAACTAATCATGAAAAAACACATTTACCTTTTCCTGGTCTAATGAACGAAATTATTGGTATCTTGAGGCACATTTTTGAATTTTTTGAATTTTCTGGTTAAAAAATAAATTAAAAAGTTTCATGAAAATTATCATAAATTTTTGAGTTTTATAATTTTCAAAATTAATCTTGTCGTGTAATACAAGCCGTATGTTGGAACAGCAGTTCAGCAATTCAGCATTATTTATTTCGGCTATGGGAAACGCATTACAACAAACCATTATATCATCTGCAAGGAAATCATCTGGAAATATAGGTAAGGTGATTTGTTGGTTACTGCGATAAATAAATACAATAAACAAATACAATAACCTAATAACCAGTTAAAAAAACACTATCATGAACAATGCTAACAGTTATATATATACAATACGAATTATGAACTCTATACATACATTTTTGTTTACCAGCGAAGTATTTTCAAAAAAAAATCTAATGCAAAGTGAAAAAAAACCATAGTCTGATAGATTGCTTTTATCGGCTAACACAGGCAGCAGCAAATGACCCTTGAGCACAACTCATTGATTAAAGCAACACTAGCTCAATTAAGGGTCAGATTTTTTGGTTGAGTGCAATTTTAATTAGTATAAATGGGTGTTCTAAGTACTCGAAGATCCACCATGTGTCACCTTTTGGAAATATTATCTCCTAATTTGTTTGTTCCGCACATTAAATACACCAACTCACTCAATCAAACATAATGCTAGTAATTTATCTCAAGTCATATATTTTCAAAACCTATATAGCCTAACAATTGAAATATACTACCAATATGTGTTTCTTAAAAAAATGTGCAATCAATGTCAAGTTTTACTCAGATTATTAACGCCCTTCTGAAATAGGCCGATACGTTTTTTATTTGGAGATTTCTTAATAACAGGAACTTTAGTGACTAATGGAATACCAGAAAATCTATTTTCTGAAAACTCTAGATAAAATCTCAAAAATATTGATTATAGATCTTAAGATTCAAGATTGAAGATATTCCTCTGTGATCTTTTAATATCATGCAAACTAAAACGGAAAAATTAATGAGCAGATTTTGATAAAATTGTTCCAACTTCGCCTAAATTAAACGTTTCAAGTCCTGGAGAACGGACCCGAATGAATGTGCCCGCTAAAATTTAATTGAAATAATACGAGAATTTTCGCCAGGAGCCCATGCATATACATGACTCAAAATGAGGGTATTTGGGCCCAGTGCCAAAAAACAAAACTTTTTTTCTAAAATCTCCAATTTTATAAATTTATGACCTTACACCTTAGCGCGAAAGTTAAGAAGAACCTAATAAGAGGTTAATGAGAATATATGAGCGGACGAATACATATGATTTTTATAATACTCTGTCAGCTCCACAAGGAGTCAAAAAAGGTCATTTTAATGAATGGCAAAAATTTGCTAATATTTACGACACATAATTATTTTCTTCAAGGAATAAATATTACCATTTTATTAGGTTGGTTTATTATTATATTTATGAAAAAATTTAGTTACCATACCTGGTTTGATTGAGAGTCATTGAAAATACATTTGCCAAGAATTACTGTAAATATTGGTAGAGACGCCTAAAAGAAAATAAAAACATTTAAATAGATGAGTATTTTTGGTAGTTTTGTCTGGAAATATATTTAATTAAATATTTATTAAGAAATAGAAATTGCAAAAAAAAATAACAAACAATTTTTAAAATAATTTTTAAGAAGTATGAGCAAAAAATCCAATATTTTCTTTCAAATTAATTTAAAATTCATCTAGACTAAAATCAAAAACTATTCTTTTCTATTAATTTGTAATTTTTCAGAATTATATTTTCTTATTATTAATATTATCATTATTTATTTTTTTTTTTTAAACACTAATTGCTAAAAATAGATATATTGAACACAAAAATGAATTAATTTTTGAAAAATTTTTAAAAATTCATTTGAAGCTTCAACTTCATTCTTCTTTTTAAAAATTGATATTAAATAATTTTACTCTGAAATGCTATAAATAAATACCTGCAATATTGAGCGGTAAATGATCGTAAAAAAGACGAAAACAAAAAAAAAAAAGTTTACAATAAGAAAAAAATATGGGAATAGTTTATGAGGGTTAAAAATAAATCTTAAAATTTTATATTAAAAAATTGAAAAAAGCTGAAAATTTGTTTTAAACTTAATTACTTTTCAATAAAGAAAGAAAAGAATGACGAAAAATAACTCAAGTAAAAGGTGAAGTTAAAAGAACTTGACTTTAGTGGCAGTATTTAGGAAAGACATTGCCAATTTAATAAAAAGATATTACCCATGGCACATATCAAACATTTTCAAGTTTTGATAAATTTTAATATCCGAGATTCTAACTTACAGATTATGTTAGTGCCGCATTATATTGCATTTAATCAAATGTTCCTTTCATTTTTAATTTTCAAAATGATTATTTCAAGAACTTATGAGATATTCTGACAAAAAGCTACAATTTTTATCATTTCATTGTCCTTTCGGCTCAAGATCAATTCTAAACAAACTTTAAAATTTCTGTAAATAATCAATTCCTCATTTTTTCTTTTGTGAAGTGAGCCGCAGATCAAAAAATTAAATGGAATTTAAAACCTAATTTTGAAAGATGGGGTACTACTATAAAATATAGCTCTCAAAATAATTTAAGGCGACTTTAAGACTGGTAGTCAATTGTTACCTTAAAATTTCAATAGTTATATATTTATTTAACAGTTACTATGCCAACAAACGAAGAAATAAATTTTTAATTTTCCTTTTCGTCTTTTGTTTTTCTTTTTTTTGAATCAAAACAAATAATCCAATTTTTTCGAAATGGAATCAACCTAAAATAGTTGAACAATAAAAAGTACTTTAGCAACCAATGGACACCTGGCAAAAAATTGTGATAAGCTAGAAAAATAAAGTTTTTTGACAAAAATTTTGGTGGAACAAAGAGATAATTTTTGACAAAAACTTCAAAAAGGTTTAAATTTCAGGGCTAATTTTGCCTGATAAAATTTCCAATAATTGACCATTGTTTAACTAAACGTAGATTTAATCATGGTAAGAACAACCATACTCCAAAAATTCTGGCTAAACTCTATCCAGGCTGTCAAATAACACTGCAATGAAAACAGTAATTAAATAACAGCTATCAAGAATTTCAATTAATTAAAAATCCTTGTATGGATTAGTTAGCAAACTTGGAGCACCCCATTGTAATAATTCTTGAAGAACTTAAAATAGCAATAAAAACAGATTTAAAAATAGTGCTTGAAATTACCTTTGATTTGACAAAGTTATCTGATAATGAATGCTTTTATATTTATTAAATAAATAAATAAATAAAAAAAAACCAAATCAGCCTAACTAATTTAAAGAACTACCAAAATCTACCTATAAGACTTTTCACGTATCTGCTAACAGCAAAATATTTTTAAGTTCTAATAAATCATATTCAGAAGTACTAAGAAAAATGATGGGGAAATGATTGTCATTCAAGAAACTTAAAAAAAAAAAAGAAGCAGTGAAACACAAACAAAAAATAATTTGGTGCAAACGGAGATGAACTTGGAGTGAAAGTTTGTCAAAGTCCAAAAACAATTTTAAAAACTATTTTATTGATTACAATGACGTGGTTATAAATATAAGTACTTGGGAAATATATTAGAAAACAGTTTGACAATGAACGTGAATTTTGAAGCTACTTTTCGAAAAGCTAGTGGCAGACTTCGCTAGTTACAAACAACTTAATCATACTTAACAAACCAAGCCACAAAGTTGATATATATATACACATCAGTGATCATACTATACTTACATACAGAGGGACTTTACACCTCAATTAAACAGCTACTCAACAAAAAACGATTGATTTCAACCAAAACAGAGAATTGTTGAAATCTTGCAAAACACCATTACCAGCAATTAACAGTCTTCTCAAAGCCGATGCTTAAAAAACTGTTTGCAAATGACAACATTTACATCACTTTCAGATTATATTTTAAACTAAGATCTTAATCTCAACAATCTCAAAATTCAACAACAACGTCATACTAGAACTTCCTAAAGTAAAACTAAACCATGCAAAGAACAGTTTTTATCAAACTGATGCTAAACTATACAGCGGTCTGCCGCTAAACATCAGGCAAAGCTTTTTTTTTCCACCTTTTCAAATCATTTAATCTTTTTTTAATTATTTTTTTATTTGAACAGAGTTTTTTTCAACAGCAAAAAACTTCATAACAGCACTATTTATATTACTGAAGTTTTTTATTCTGTATAAATATTTTTAATAATAACAAAAATATATTTTAATAAAAATCCCATTTTTACTAAATGAAAAAACAAACACTTATAACATTAGTAAAAAAATTAAAAAAAAAACAACATTACCAAAGTATAGATGTCCAAACCTTCAACAAAAACACTGTGACAGTAACTCATATATAATATAACTTTTTAACAACTCCTTTGAAAATTGTACCTTTCCTGACATTCTGAAAATATCTTCTGTTCTGAACTTATACAAAAAAACTTCTTGAAAAACTGATGTAATCCAGATTGCACTCTGTCCTCAACAGTTTTAACTGTGTGATAGAACTTCAATTTGGGTTTATATCTCAACATTCAACCTCTCATGCTCTCATAAGTATATATAACTGAAAAAAAATCAGAGAGGCTCTTGATACTGGTGATTTTGTGTATGGAATTTTTATTGATTTTCAAAAAGCTTTTGATACTGCAGATTATAATATTCTAATTTCCAAATTAGAGTATTATGGCATTCATGGCATAGCAAAAGATTGGTTTCAATCTTATGTATATGAACGCAAACAGTTTGTTTATACGAATGGGTATGAATCTTCTCTAAAATATATTGTATATGGTGT
>JAUZNK010005870.1:0-25847 GCA_035046665.1 Euphysa ruthae
GACAGATGATGGATCACAAGGTGCACATTGGATCCTCACTCATAGAGGACTCACAGATTTTCGGTACCTTCGCACAAGTACCAGCCCATCCCATCACAATTATTTGCTTTGGTCTCGTCTCGTAAGTTGTAGAGGTGGCAATGGACAGCAGTATTACAACACACATCACAGACTAGGTATGTCAACAACCATGCAGCTCGAAAATTGGGCCACAAAAGTATTCCTCACTTTCTGGGAGTCTTCGCTGCTAACAAACTTCCAGATCTGGGTAGTCCCAACCGCCAGCTCATAAATCTTTAACTAAGGCACACACGAGCTACCCGGTAGACACTGGGTAGCATGTCGGATCTCATATGATGGCGTTGTGATAACATTGTGGAGTGGTCCGACTCATTCGGTCTACCACTAGATGCCAACGACACCATACTAACGTACAGTAAATTTTTGGCTTGTGAAGTTTGCCGCAAGCTTGGCATCGAAAATTAGCCATATTACCACTTACCTACAGGCACTGTCTGCCTAGATGTGGAGGCACAATGCACATCTGCAAAAAAAAAAGGATGGGGGCTTCAGTCCTGACAAAGCAGAAAATGATCTGCGCATCCAGTCTTGTAAGACTTTAGGCTAATATAGTATACCATATTGGTCCTATCTTTTTCATATCCCTCACTTGAGCAGCGATATTAATGGCTGAGCAATTGCACCAAGAACCGGAGGAGGAAAGACAGAAAGCCAGCTCAATGATGGCCATTGATTGGCGTTTTTCGACGTTGTTCAGCTGAGGCTTTTGTAAACTTCATAACCATTTCTAACTTCTGTTTGCTTTGGTGTGTTCTTGGAATAATAAGCTTAACATTAACCATATCCTTGGTTTAGTTTTGCAACAGTGGATCGAGGGATGCTAATGCCATTTTCGTTTGCGCTGAGTGTTGGAACCTGGGCAACCTGCCCTCTACTACACTGCCTTCTCAAAGCACAGGTTCACAAAGTCACATCTGATACCTGTGGTTCACCATAATTGACATCAGTCGTCTGGAAAATCCACGGCGTCAAACTGATTATTGCGCTTGTGTTGGCAATTATACGAGTGGCATGTGGTTCAAACGTTTCACTGTCGTTCTCCCGGTCGATACTGAAGGTATACCCGTAACATTTAGTGTAGCCCTGTAGTAAGAGGTTGGTGCAGCACTTTACACACTTTTTGTTTGCAGCGTCGATTGTTTCCAAGATGTGGTCAACAATGAGTTTGTCTTTGGCTTTTGTGTATTTTGTACACCCATTCTGTGTCTTTGATTACATGAGCTTCAACCTTACCTTGATCACGGTGATGTTTGGGGTCACTTTCAAAGCCGAATAAACAATAGAAAACAGGGCATGGAATGGAGGTAAGACCCTCATAATTTGACCTATCAATCTCACGCGTGACTGTGGTGTAGACAGCATTGCTTATCCAACCATTGAGTCTATGGTCTACCATGATCATCTGGAGCCCAGATGTCTTCTCCTGGACATAATGCACAGTCCCCCAACTTCAATACTTCCACTTGAGTGGGAGAACTCCCTCGAATATCTGTAGAGGTACTTGGACGATTGTTCCTTTGTATACATTAATAGATGTGTGACTTCCAGGTATGGCCACCAACTGATGCTGTTTTCTGTAGCGATGGGTGATGTTGTCGTCCCAGTCAAAGCATATCTTTGCCGAGGTGATTGTCTTTGTGATGCCAAATTAGGCTAGCCTAGACTTTTTCACCCAGGGCATTCGTAGAACAAACTTAAATGTCCTATGGTGTAGTGTTTTGCAAAACTTGTTCAAATTCCACCCATGTGAAATACCTACAGAAGAGATTAAACTGAAAGCGATCTGGCTGGCACCACATCAACCTTTTGACGTGTAGCGCTGACGTTGACCCTTTTTGGCAGATGATGTTAGCGGAGCAAATTGACCATGGCTCTGCACACTTCGCAGAAGCATTGATAGTTGTTGTTGAATTCGTGGATATTTGACCCGGCCCACTCCTCTGGCATTTCGTGTGGGCCTTTTTCTTATCGTCCTATGGGGATATCTGAAAATCATATTGTCTTGGAAGTGGTTGACAACATAGCGAACAAAACAATTTGTGAACTTGCTGTCATTTTCTGGTTCTAAAATCTGCCTTGGTTCACGCTGCCGTTGGGGAAGCGGCCAAAGCTCATAACAAACATAGACCAGATATTCCTGACCTTTTTCCAAAATTTGCTGATCTTTACCATGAAGAGTGCCGGTGCTGACCTGATACCCATGAACAACAGTCTCCCCTTAATGTGGTGGTCAGACACCTTCTTTTGTCACTCAGGCTAGGGGTTCTTTAGCTGAGTTACCTACAATAAAGAACAGTTCGTACTGTTTTTCTGGATCCAAAAGCTATAGCACTTCCAAGACCATGTTTATGGTTACACTAAGTTCTTCTTTTTCAAACGAGACCCAATATACCTTGCATTGTTCATGATATCTGGCCCTCTTGCTACCGGCTGCATGTCGAATCGACAACCATTGACATCTTCCTCTATCTCTTTCCAGACGATTGTGTTCCCTTTCTAGATGCAGATGATGTCTGTGTAGAGTACTAGGGCATTGTAGATAACTAGAGCGTAGTATATGTCCGGATCAAGTTTGGCCTTCTTCAGTAAGCAATAATTCAGGACATGAGATTTTTTGCAAAATAAATTCAGAATATGAAAAGATGGTACTAGGTAAATTCTCTCTCCCTCAAGATTTAATTTTTAATGTCTAAAGTCCATTACTAGTATTTTTGTTATTTTCTATGCATGTATAAACTATTTCATGTAACTCATAATTGATCTTGCCATCAGATTTTTTTGGAAATTTTTAGTCATTCAACATCTAGCTAGCTGGTCACCATGAGGAACCACAAAGACGGCAATATTGGAATTTCATACATTGAATTTTGAAAAAAGTTGAGATCAATAGCATATATCCGTGGATTTTAAATGCATGATTGTTTTTGTGCAATCAAATTACTTCAAAACTTTTTTTTTGACTAAGACTTCTTGAGTTTCATATTTCATAAATCATAATTAAGAAGTTACTAAGGGAATAAATTTTTTATTTGGATTGGCACTGAAAATCTGAAATTCAAATCAACATAAAATGGAATAAACTTTAAATTCCACAAAAAAGCATTGAGTAAGAAACAATATATTAAAGAATAATAAGAAATCGAATTTTAAAAAATGGCCCCTGAAACCTCTCCCCAATCCCTTAAACAAAGGATTAGCAAATAATTGAAAAATAAATAGGACATAGATGAATTCATATGATCTATGCAAACCAAGAGCCAAGTTAATAAAGAACATTTTCTCATTGCTGCCCAGAAGCTGAAAACAAGTTTTTTTTTACATATATTATAAACAGAGTGAATAAATTATCTATTCAGCATGAATAAAATTGAGTAAAATGAAGTTTTTGAGCCTAGAATCAACTTAGAAAAATATCTTATGAAAATTTTGTTGCTATAAGTAAAAAAAATTTATACCTTTAAATATTTTGCATAAAATTTATCATCAAATGTGTAAGTTTTTAACTGTTTAACAGGTGTTCCTTGAAAAACACCAACGTTTTCCCATTCCCGGGATGGATAACGACTGCTGATATAAACAATAAATGTCTCAGGAGTCGAAGAAAACATTTCAAAATTTGCAAAGTCTATAGAATCCACTTCAATTCGTTCACATAATTCAACAACAAACCAAGCACGAACGTTGCAAGGGTTTAACATGTATGTATCTTTATCCTCTTTAAGAAGTGCAATGGTATTTTGTGCTTCTTCGTTAGCAGATACAACCTTTGCTCCGCAGTCAGGTGATGCGTAGTTCTTTTTTATCACGTTTTTTTTCATTTTATTCTTAGGAGAGTTCTTTTTAGTTTCAAATTTTGAATCTGTAATAATATCTTCATCTTCCTTTTCATAATCTAACTTTTTTTTCCATTCAGCAAAAGAGAGCATTTTATTTGTTTCATCAGCTGAATTTTTGTCAGAAATATCGAGTTCAACTGGTTTGACTAACGGTCTAATATCCTTCCTTTCTAGCAGTTCGCCTTGAGTTACAGAACGATCATGCTCTAAGGAAGTACTTTCTGCTTCAAGAACTTTTTCCTTGGTGGCATACTCTTTAGCAGAGTCTTCTTTTAGTTTATCCTTAACTATATTTTTAGGTGCTTCATCTTCCAGTTTAACCCTATTTTCTTCTTCACCAGAGTCTACTACTTTATTGCTATCAACAGACGTAACTTGAGTAGTTGGTATATATTCGCCTGGACTATCATTATTATTGACATTTTCAGCTGCACTTTTCAAATCAAGGTTCTCAACGTTGTTTTCAGTTTTCTGGGAATCTCTATGCAAGTCTGTATCCAAAGCTGAAGAACTAAAAAAATAGCATTATTTATTTGCTTGCAAGCCAAATTTAGAGTAAAGTAAGAAAGAGAAAAATACTGAAATCAAGGGTAGAAAATTCTACTACAATTTGAAAAATTAATTAAAAACAATTGAAACGTTTAAACTCCCAAATGTTTTTGTTAAACTGTAGTGTAATTAGGTATGATTTCTTCAATTTAACACATTTCCACCAAGAGTTAATAACGAAACCACCAACAACAGTGACACTGGCAGAGTCAAATGCCCAACACAGCCTAGAAAATATCTCTTAACACCTAACAGGATAAATATTAACAGATGAGCTATTTGACCAATAGTACCTGAATTTCATAGAGTATTTTAAAGTTAACTATAAATTTGTAGAATGCTGTAAAATCAACTTACTTATTATTTTTATATTTCAAATGGGCATTTAGTTCTAATATTATAGAGATAGGAAAACAGAAAGGATTACCACACAGCTTATGGTGTCATTTTTCTAATCAATATTTTTTTCATTGGTCGTAATAAACAAAAGTCGAATACAACATTTAAAAAACTTAAAATACTAGTAAATAACTGGCTTTGAAATAAAAAAAATTTGCATACAATTTTATTCACTCCAAATGACTGTATCTAAAAGAGAACTCTTAGAAAATATTCCAATGAATTCAATGAGTTTGTGATATTCAGTAGCCAGGAAAAATCTACAAGTGTTTAATTCTATTATTTTTCATTGATTTGTCCAAAAAAGTATATAAAAATAAGTCCTGGTAACTAATAGACCCCTGGATTAGAAAAAGGTTTCAAATACAGAAATGCACCAAAATTTATAGAAAGGATATTATTTAGCATTACAATGTTTCAACGGAATCAAAACTTACGCTGTTATCAAAAATTTTTAAAATGGTATCTTTAACAAATTTTACCTGTTTTAAAGCCTGGAAATTTCAGCAGAATGGAAGCAAGTAAAACCAAAAAATGCAATTTTTAGGTTGAATTTGATGAAATGTCATAAGTTTTGGGGTCTAGGCTCTGGTAACAAGGTTACAAACAGCTATTCAGCAGGAAGTAAAATGGTGCTTTAACTTTATGTAAAATTTCAGAAAAATTATATGGATGGCTCCAGAAGAAATAGACTGGACAAACAAACATACAAGCAGACATAGTTGAATTAGTAGAAACCTTCCGACTTTGCCAGAGGTTCAAAAAAAAAAAATGCATTTAAAATGAACCTAAATAACGACATAGTTCAAAATTGTAGTTCTGAATCTCTTAAAAAGTCACATCGTTTTTAACTAGGCTTTTTTTAAATTTTCCTCAAGCTCTTTCCAAGTTTTGAAATACATGATAATAAAAAATTAACTTACCTTGCAAAATTAAATTTTAATAATGTCCAGAACGATAAAAGTAAAAATTTATGATACATCAACACCTCAAATTCATTATTTTGTAAAAAAAAAAAAAAAGACAAATTAAACTTCATAATTTCCCATTTAACTTATTTAACTTATGCAAACAGTAGAGTATTAAATGTTGTATAATAACATTCATTTACATAAAAAACAAGTTATGTCTTTTATATTAAGGTTTTAGAGTCACCCCTTTTATTAAAGTTAATAGTAAATCCATCTATCATGTTTACTAAAGTGTTTAACAGACATTAATGAATAGCTTCTGATGCATTTATAATTCTGATATTTTTCATGTTTTGGATATTTAGGTTTTTTTGGTTTTCTATGTTTTTTTTTCAGGTTAAGTTTATTTATTAATAACTTTTAGACATCCTTTATTTTACCACAAAGTAAATTATGAGACAAAAACTATAAGTTTATTTGTTTTTAAGCCTCTAAAATGGTTATGGTCATATTTAAACATATTCTGGCTCAGTACATGAAAAAAGATATCTCCACTTTTCTACAAATAAGAAATAAAAGATACACAAAAATTTCAAGAAAAACTAGCCAATGGCTGCTAAGAAAAAGTGTCAATGATGGAACACAAAACGAGAGAAGTTGAATTCATAGACAGTCCTATGACAGCTTAGTGTGGAAAAATTTTATCAGAGAACAACAAATAGTGCAAGTTTGGACCCAAGCTATTTAAAAATCAAAACAAAAAGGTATGCAATATAAATTGCTTTGCCTCGTTTTCCCTACACTAAAAAAAAGAAACCCAAAAAATCATTATCGACACATCATTGCCTCAATAACCATTAACTTCATGTGAAAAATTAAAAAAAAAAAAAAAACAAACAAATTTATCTCAAGAAAAATATTAAAATGATGAATTTAGCCTCATTTACTCAGATTTTAGTAAAATTATGAATTTTCAAAAAGATCTGTTTTAATAAATATAAATTCATGCCAAAAAAAAAAAAACAGATTTTTGCCTTGTTTACCCTGAAGTCAACTAACCAGATTTTCTTGAAAAATCTGACTTTGTTACATTTTCTGTCTTACTAACACTTAACTTCATGAATAAAAATAAGAATTTCACATTGTCTTATAAATACTGAACTTTGTCCAAAAAATTAGAAAAATGCAACAAGTAAATATTGACATCTGGCAAGGATGCACAAACAGCACTAAATTCATAAGGCCTTCACAGCGCGGGTTCAATAAAGATAATTTTTAGACATAATAAATGATGTATCATAGGTGGAAATTGAGCTATAGACATTTGTCTGACAAGGTTTTGAATCCTTTCTTGCAAATTTTAATTTTTTATTAGGAACTGTTGAAGAAAATCAAAAATCATTTTGTTAGTTGTTAAACTTTACCTGAGAACATCATCCTTATATCCTTTATTCAAATTATCTTCATTGCCAACATCTTTTATTTCATTTAAACTTGTCACGAAAGGCAAAGCTTGTTGGAGAATAGACACTGAGGATGATACTTTAGTATAAGATGTTGGTAAAAACAGAGGGGTAGCAGGTGCAATTGATGGTAGAAATGAAGGTAAACTATCTTCTTCATCTTCTAGCAACTCATCTGTAACCTCAACAAGAGCCTTCTTATGCTCCTAAAAACAATACAGTTTGATATCTAGTATACGTGAGGCACTTAAATTAGGGCACCCAAGCTGACAATCGGTTGTTGTAAATTCAACTTAAATATGCTTTTGGTATATTATAGTTTTTTAAAGCCAGATATTTAAGTGATTTTTAAGTGACTAGTGATTAAAATGAGTGAATTTCAATATGACAAACTTTAAAATATAAATAAAATCAAAATCCGGAATCAGAAAAAAGAAATGAAAAAATGTCCTTTTGCAAAAAAATTTTTCCTTTCAGAGAAAAATCACTTTTTCTTTTATATGCATAGATTAAAAAAACCATTTTTGAATAAATCTAATACGTTTTAGGGCCTGGGAAACAAGAATTTTAGACAGGTGGCCTGATTACAATTTAAAATTTTTGAGAAAAGACAAAGAACACTGATTTTTGGGTCATAATTAAATAGGACCTGGACTCCCAAACAAGAATTTTTAGTAGATTGATTTTATGCATAAATTGTCCACATTTCATATCCAGTGTTAATAAAATATTATTTTCAAAAAATAAAACTGTTACCTTATAATCTTACCAATTCATACCAAATTTTAGGAAAAGACAATGAATGGTTTTGGAGAAAAATAGGCAAGTGGATGAACTTGAGTAAATTTATAGTACTCTGTTGACTGGAAGTCCAATAATATTGAAAATTTCTTAAGAAAAAAGCCAAAAATTTCCTTTTAGAACAAAATTCAACTCTTTTTTGAAATGTACGCTAAGCCTGATAAATAATAATAATAAAAAAAAATAAACGTAACACAAAACTTAAGCAAAACTGGAACATAATTTCATGCAAAAAATAGTTAACATTCTGACAGATTCCTAAAAGGATGAAAAGGTGTACTCTATATACATCTTCAAAAAATACAAAATATTCGAAAAAATAAAACTTCGCTTTTCAGGTGGCCATTTTGGGCCAAAAAATGCAATCCATAGTATTCTAACTTCTGGAAAATTCAAAAAGTTTTTAAACCAATAAAATAAGTCATATTTGGGGCCAGTACCAAAAAATAAAGTTATCACATTTCTAGACTTTTAACCAAAGAACGTCACAAAAATTTCAGAAAAAATTAATAAACAGGTATCCTATCAGATTAACTAGGAATGCAATAAAACATTAATTCCTGAAATAATAGCAAAATAATAAAAATCAAACATAGCCAGAGATGACTGCCTCCCATTTACGCAAAGATTGCAAGAAAAGCAGAGAAAATAATATTTTTAATTTTAATATTACCAAAATTAATAAAATTAATTCAGAAGGCTTCAAGTTAGCACAATAATGATAGAACGAATTCCTATCTTACTTGTGGAGCTATGTCTTTAACGACTTCTTCTTTGATCTCCTCTATTTCTTCACTATTTATAAGGATTGCTAAGTAAAAACTAAAACAAAATAAAGTAAGGAATATAAGTTATTGGCAAACATTAAGGATGAAAGTTTACAAATATTAAATTAAAAATATCTTTTACCATTAATAAAATAAAAACCTGTATGAGATATTATATAGTTCTTGAGAGATGGTCATTTGGGACGAAAGATGCATATATAGCCCTCATGCAAAATAACAAAAAAACAAGCACTTTATTGACCGATACACTCCCAGACAATCTGCGTGATTAAAAGTCTATAAATCTACAACAAAATGATAAAAAAAACTTAAATAAATACCTAATTTATCATGTTGGTAATCAACGAAAAATTTCTAATAATTTTGTTTTAAAAAATAAGAAGAGATTGCCCTTTAAATTTAGATATTTGCCTCTTTTTAAAATAATACAGACAGCTTATAGTATGAAAGCATGAAATATGGTGAATGCTATTGATACTCAATGGTTTTCTCATGGTACCGAATGCAAAAGATGCAAAGAAAAATCCATTATATTTATAAAGCTTCTGACGATTATATAGTGCAGAACCCAAATCCAGAGTGTGGAGGTTATCGTAGCAGTTTGTTAAAGCCTATGACAGTTCTTGAAATAACTATTTTAGAGGAGGTTTTGATTGCAGGGCCCAATAAGCATAAGACACGAAAGGCCATTGAAAAGCTATCAAAAGAAGAAAGTTAAATAACTGAACAGTTAAAAACACCTGTTACCATTGAAGATTGTTTGAGAGACGATGTTGTGGCATCAGGTTTTCCGAATGTCCGTCGCCTTTTAGCCATATATATCCACATAGTTCTATTTTTTGGCATGAGTTTAAGATAATTATGATTGACGTTTAAACTATAAACACATAAATTCCAATCACATTCATGATATCATTTAAAACAGCCAATTAAATTTGTTTGCTATGGAGCACCCTAAACTTTGTTGCAGTTTTGATGTTAAAGAAAAACATCCACCTCATTTTTGGAAGGAACTTTTTTCTAAAATAATATTTTGTTTTAAAGAAAATTTACGTTTAAAAGTTTCACACAAGGTTATTGATTTTTACTTTTTAAATAATAGTTTTATTTTGATTTTATCTTATAGAATTTAAAGCATGATCTTTTGCACTTGGTTGAAGAGGTATACTGAGTTAATTTTGATTTTATAAATCATTTTTTAATGTTTACAAAAAAATATTTTCCAAAAAAAGTGTTTTTTTACTTGTTTGAATGTTCCTTACGATGCCATGGAGTAGAAACATAGCATAAATTATAATATTGCTGTTTTAACTCCACACCAGTGAACTCCACGTTCTATTTTTATTAAAAACGGCAGATGCTGTCCTTGTAATCTTGATTAGGGCCTGTCAAGTATTTGAAGTGTAGAAAAAAATTTTTCCATATAAACTGACTTCTAATTTAAACAATATTTATGAATCAAGAAAACAATACTTTTATTTTCATAACAATTTAATCTTAGTAAGATTTGCAGCACACTCTTTCACTCTTTCATTTGAAATATGATTTTTCTCTTCAATTTAATTACAGTAAACGTTCATTTCTGCACATCATAGAAATGGGCAGTAATATTAAATCTCAGAATCTACAACAATAAAAAAAAAAAAAAAAAAAAATTATTCAGAAAAAAATTTTTAATACACTGCATAACTTCTAAATATAACTTCTTAATATTAATATTAACTACCGCAAAAATTTGAATTTTATAAAATAAAACAAACACAAAAAATGAGTAGCCAATTCTTTTTGAATAAATAAAGACAAGGCACGTGATATTTTGAGCAAAGTAAAAGCCTAGGCGCTTGAGTGCCATTGTGCGCCTCACATATGTGTCAATTTTGGAAAATTTTACAGTCACATTTGAAAAATATTAAATATAACTTCAGGTGAGGTCAAGCCACATTATTAAACTTTTGTCTCTTTGACGTCAGTTGTCATGCCTGAACACAAATCTGGATTTTCTAATTATAATCAAAACTTTGCATTCTTCAAAATTTTTGCATATTTTTCATGTGTTTATTTAATCAATTCAATGAAAAAGAAAATCAATAAAATTTCAAATAATGGTAAGAAATACTTTCATCATTTAAAATTCATAATTTTTTTTAACACAATAGGTAAATGAAATTGCAGACAAAGATTAAAGATGATTTTCATTTAGTTAAATACAAAAGAAAAAAGGAAAAAAAAAACTTACCTAACAAATAAAGTAGTAAAGAGACACCCAACAAGCCAAACTACAACGATAGAAGTATTGCACATCCCCATTATCAGAAAACAGCATTTCTTATTAGATTTTAGATTTTTTACTTTTTTTTAACTACCTACAAAAAGCAAAAGCAGTGATGGAACAAAATTTTATCTAAACGTTTCTTAATTTTTGAATAATTCAAAAAAAGAAAAGAAAAAAAAAAAAGTGTATAAAACCAAGCAGTTAACTTGAAATTTTTCAAAGCTCTAAAAATCTTTTCTTGGAACAGGTTGTGGAAATCAACCCTTTTTCCAATTGCTTCAGCTGTAGATAAAAAATATAAGGGAAAAGGCATTTACCTATACATATAAGGAGTATATCAATTCCAGAGATAGAGCCCTATAAAAGACTGGTAGATCTAAACACACCCCATACAAAAAACGAAACAAAAAATCAACTTTTCTGTTAACATACTTTTCAAATTTTTTTGTTGAAGAACTTTTGAAAGAGCGTATAAAATCATTCAGTATTAGGTATATACCTGAAAAATACGGAAAAAACCATTATTCAATATTGTCAAGACTATCTATTTAATTGGAAACAATTTGCTAACTTAAACAATATACAATTTCCATTACAGTCAATAAAATAAGGAGTAACACAGATGTCAACATAAGATCATTGGCATTCTAACTGTTTTTCAACATTTTTCAGAACATTTTAAGTTCTCAAAAACTAATATGTATTCAGATGAAATAGCTATTTACTTCGCAAATTTAGAATTAAATGAGCAAAATATTGAAAAAAAAAAAAAAAAATAAAAAAAAAAAAAAAGAAGTCCTGAAAATCCCAAGTAATAATCACACCGCCCATTACAAACACCTTGCCAATATTTGAGTTAATCATCTCAAACTCAAGCAAAATTTTGAAAATACATACAGAAACTTCACCAAGTCTCTCATTTCTCCAGAAAACACAAAACAAAGAGTAGTAACAAAAATCTAAGAAAACATTTTCTCGATTATTATATATAACAGTAAAGTAAGCTTGATCATATCAAAAACACAATTTGAAAAATATAAATCATTGCAATATTGGAAATTGAAGCACATTTGTTTCTTCAGTATTTCACAGTAAACAACCACAATATGAAATGGATTATACTATCTATCCCAGTACGAAAATATATGATGATCCTCCTATCATAAATAGCTGAGCAGAAAATATACATAAAAAAAACAAACATTTAACTTTATGTTTAATGAGGTTTTTATTTTGGTAACTTGAACACTTACCCCTGCTATGTTTTTACTACATATCAAATAGGGTTTGCAAAAATTAAGTAAGTATTCATTCCGCCACAAACAAATATGCACATGCTATGAAAATTACAAGACAAGATAATAGACAACAAAGAACAACAACAAGAATAAACATTAAGATAAAAAAAATAGTGGCAAGGATAGGCAAAAAAATGTTACAACAATATTTCCAATGTGGTCTCGTTATACATCACACACAAAAACAGAGAATTGATTCAGTTGAAACATTAAAAAAAAAAAAAAAAATTTTTTTTTTACAAAACCATCAGTGTTTTAAAAGTGATTTGCTACTTTAACGCATACAAAGGTTACTTTCCGAGTTGAAACATAAGGATTTTGTTCAATATTTTAATTGCCCGTTAAAAGTTTTTCTCAGAATCTAAAAAATAACATGAAAAAATAAATTTTTGCCTGATGAAGCGAGAGTTGAAATTGTCTCTTATATATATACCCTTGGTTAATAATAGTTCTGCTTACACTTCAAAAATCATTTCAATGAAATACATCTGCCAGCCACTCCAATCCAAAGACATTTAGTTTAGATTTATAATACTGATGACTTTAACAAATATTTAAAATATACATATAATTTAAGAGGTGTTAAAAATTCAAATATCACATGAAATTCTTCTTTTTTTTACATATAATAATAGGACGTGGATTGAGTGCCATCACATCGGTTAATTAGCTTGATAAGATAAAAATTTATTTGCAAGTGAGCAATATTACCAATATGAGGGCTATGTCAGTTGTTTCGTACCCTAAACCTATGTCACTGGATGTAGGGTAACAGCAAAACCGCACCCTGAAACCCTAACACTAAAGCTATACATGAAAACATCAACACACCAAATATGGGAAACCAAGATAAAAGCACTATATCAACTTCGATATAATAAATTTTTTTCTTCATTCAAATAATTTGTAGCTTAAACCTTCGTGTTCTTAGAAGAGTTGTGTAATAGTTCTATGGTTCGATAATTCTATTGTTAAAAAATTCTTTCAAATAAACAAATCTTTAGAGATTAGATGAAAATAATTATATAAAAACTATATATAAACAAAACTCAGCTCGTTGAATTTTGGTTTCTTATTATTGTTTTAAATATTGTGCGTTCTTGTTGTTTTTATCCATATTAGCACATTGTTTAAAATTGACCAATCAAAAACTTATAATGTCAAATGCTTATAATAACAAACCAATGGATTTACAGGAAATCGTTATTTTATAACAGAAATAATAAATGGAAAGAAAGCCAATTAGTATAGTTCAGTTTAGTTTGTTTAAATACAGGTATGAGGATACCTCATTTAAGGCTATTATTATAGAGTTAATAACAAATTATAGATCAAAAGCCCAAGAAAATATACTGAGCAAAGAAGAAAAATGCTAATGTAAAATGTCGGAAAACCTGCAGAATAGGCCTCATCACAGTTCCGATATACGATCAACGTACAGGCAATTATGTCATTTTTAAAAGTATCTTGTGCACAAAATTGCATGAAGAAATAACATTTTTATAAATAAACATTTCTGTGCTGTCACAACAATATAAGGAAAGCCTGGTGATGTATTATAGATACTAGTTTTTGCATCACAACAAGGTTTGGAGTTGCTGGCTAATTCTTGCGATTGGTTTTGGGATGGCAAATCCAAGTTATGCCAAGTTATGAGATATTCTACTAGATTTATTCTAGTGTTTGTCAATTTTGCAATTTTACTTTCTGTTTATGGCCTGCTGCCAGATTAGAATAGATAAGCATACCTTAGATATCTGACAGACATTTCAAACTTCAATTTAACATTCTGGAATGTTGGTTGACTTTGAATTAGCTGCTATCTAAGGTATTAGTGATTTTTTCACTCGAGTTCAGGACGTTTTTTTTCGTTTCAGCAAAAAAAGATTACAAATCTCATCAAACGATACAACAACATCCTAAATTTCCACGTACACATGAGAATAATTTTCGTTTGTTCTTTCCCTAATGTTGTGCATGCATTTGATGCAGTTGCGGACATGCTATGGCAAAACTATATTAAGATTGCAGATGATGTCCTTGAATATTTTGAGGACACAAATATTGGGAGGTTCCGCAGCAAGGCATCAGGGCGGACGCCGTTATTTACAATAGAATTTTGGTACATGTTTAACTACTGTAGCGACCATGAGCTCTCATGTAACAATAATATCATTGAAGGGTGGTCTGATGGTTTTCAAGCCAATATATTATCTTGCTACTTTTTGGAAGTTTCTGGAGGTTTAAAAAAAAAAAAAAAAAGAGGAAAGTATTGTTTGTTTCTGCAAAAAAATTCTGCGCTATGTTGATTGCATTCAATGCATAATCTGCATCGTTGACAATAAACCTTGAACAATTTTAATTCTACCTATTAAATTCTTAAACTTCTTTATTAGCTTAAACTACAGCATATTGATACTATGCAGTATTGGATCAAAATACAGTATAAAATTTAGTGTAAAATGACTTTAAATAAACAAAATTCATTTTGTTTTCATTATCATTGTCAGGTTATGCCTGTTTTCCAATCTGATTTAGACTGTGATAGGCCTATACATAAATTTTCATACAGCAAATCTGTCTTATTACTTCTTGCCATGTCATTTTATACTAAATCTGGGCTTTGCTCCCTTTATCATCTCAACACTTTCTTACCCAATGGCCAACACAACCTCCTGAGCTAAATATCACCCTTAATACTATGAACACCTACCCAGCCTGCTTCTTAAATCAGATAAAATTTTTCCGTCTCTAAGACTGGCATTACACTTTCACCTAACCATTCTCATGACATCACTCCTTTATAAATGATCAAGATCTGCCCATGTCTCATTTTCATGCAAGATAAAACTTCTATTAAAAGCTTCACATAGTGTACCTTTAAACCAGCCTTAAAGATGAATTTATGTATACCACAACACATCAATAATTTTGATTTAGTAAGATAAAATTCTCACGCATTCGAACACTCTTTCAAGTTCTAAGTAGGATATAATCTACAATTCATCAATAAAAATTGTCATCAGACCTCCGAGATGAAGGGACAAGGAATAAAACAACAGATATTTTATAGGGTTTACACAACATTCTTTATAAATTTAACATTCAACATAAAAAAAAATTGTAGAAAAATGTTTGTAAAATAATTTGATGGTTTTCTAAATCAATGGTAGAGTGCTGAAAAGCGCTGCATTTCTGTTTTATGCACTTTGGTTACTTTTTAAAAAGGCACTTCATGATTACTAATTTTCACATCAACAAATTAAATCACACATTTATATTTTTAACCAATAAAAATTAACAATACCGATATTTTCTCTCCTCTCTGAAAAAATATTGGTTATATTTCCTCTTCTCCTCTAGCGATTGACCAATCACGTTTGAGATATTTATAAAACCTAATGATAAATCAACTAAAAAACGTATTTACTCTTAATGAGAAATGTGGATAAAAAACTTTTTTTAATGATTTATGAAAACTAAATAAAAAATCAAACTAACTTTTCATCAAAAATATATTTCAATAGATCTATCACTTTATCATAATAGCCTTTGTCAAACATCAGCTGTTTGTAGGATAACAGATAATTAACAAAGGAAGGCCATAAACTAATAAAATTGCCAAAAAATATTTTCCTTTGGTCTCAGGCCCAATTTCATCATAATACGCCAAATTCGGTCTTTTTTTTTTTTCAGAAATGTTATAAAAAGCTTAAATATGGCTTTGTAATTCAAAACTGTGCGGATATTCTTGGTTTAGTGCATTGGGCTACATGAGTTTAACATCCTGTAAAAATTTAGTTTTCAGAACAACCGCTCTTGGAACATCTTTGCTGCAGCATGGAAGATTTACTTTTGTAATTTTTCAATAATAGTGAATATGAAACCATAAGAAGTAACAAAAAAAATGTTCTGCAATATGAATGGCTTGTGTATCAGTAACACCTATTTCAAAAAGAAGAAAATTTGCAAAGAGACGTGAAGTTCACCAGATGGCAGAACTAGCAATAAAATCGACTTTATCTGTATTAGCAGCAGATGGAGGTCAGCATTGCAAGATGTAACTGTATGTCGTGGAGCGGATGTTGGCTTGGATCATAACCTCGTTCGAGGTAAAGTTAAATTGAAACTGAAACGCCTAAAGAAATCACAGTCTCTAAGACCCTTTGCAGTCGAGAAATTGAAAGACCCTCAAAAAGGAAGCGAATTCAAATAAGCACTAGAGAACAAGTTTTAAGCTTTAAATGAAGCCGGTGTTATAGAAAGCCAGTAGAACATCTTCAAACAAGCAGTCACAACAGCTGCTGAAGAACATCTTGGCAGTAAATGTGGCAGAAAGAGTGAAGCATGGAATTCAAAAGGAACCTGGGACCTGATTGATTCAAGAAAGAATATCAAACAAAAGCGTGATCAGGCATCATCACATGGTAAATTCAACCAGCTTAACGTGCAGTACTGGAATATCAACAAAGAAGTGAAGCGCAGTTGCAGGCGGGACAAGGCAAAATTCTTTGAAAGGAAAGGTGAAGAAACTCAGAGGGCGGCAAACAACAATGACCTCAAAGCTCTTGATGGCATAGTTAAAGATTTATCTGGCCAAGCCAATACATCTGCCATACCTATCAAGGACAAACATACTACACTGGAGGAACAAAGACAGCGTTGGGTAGAGCACTTTGCAGGAATTTTAAATCAACCTAGCCCCACTTCATTTTTCAACTTTGATGATTGCGAGCAACAAGATCAGTTAGACGTGGAATTGGCCAAAATCAGCCAAGAAGAGGTTAATAAAGCTATAAGAATGCTGAAGAACAACAAAGCTGCGGGGGAGGATGAAATAACAGCAGAGCTTTTAAAGCATTGTGGGGAAAGATCATTATAAGTGCTGAATGCTATGGTCAACAGCTGCTGGCTACAAGAAGATGTACCACGCGACTGGAAAATAGAAGTCATCATGAAGCTACCCAAGAAAGGCCACCTTGGTGACTGCAATAACTGGAGAGGTTATGTTGTTATCCATTCCTGGCAAGGTGCTGAGCATAGTGCTATCAGAACACTTGAAAGATGCGGTCGATGCACGGTTAAGGGACCAACAAGCTGGCTTTCGCAAAAGTAGATCGTGCTGCGAACAGATTTTTACTCTTCGGAACATCATTGAACAATGCGTAGAATTTCAAGTCGCTTATCATCAACTTTGTTGATTTAAAGAAAGCATTTGACTCAGTCCACGTGGAATCACTTTGGAAAGTAGCAGCCTATTATGGTATCCCGCAACGTTTCATCAATATCATCCGGAACATATATGAGGACAGCGGCTGTTGCATCAAGATGGCTGAAGGAAACACCGACTACTTCCCTATAAAAACAGGTGTCAGATAAGGCTGCATTTTGTCACCATTCTTGTTTCTTATGGTTATTGATTTTATAATAAGAAAATCAGTCAGCACCGAGGAGTTGGGGATCCACTGGTACCAACGGCGTAGCAGACAGCATGCTAGAGGGCACACTTGTGAACGAAAGCTTCTAACTGACCTGGATTTTGCAGACGATATTGCGCTATTGGAAACATCTCGGGAAGGAGAGTCATTGTAGCCGGATGCTTTGGCATGAGGGTCAGCTGCGAAAAAAGCAAAACCATGGAAGTGGTCAAAAATGGACAAGATGAACAGCCTATAATGGTGGAAGAACAAACAATCGAAGATGTAACGCACTTCATGTACCTGGGCAGTGAGCTAGCCGTGGACAGGGACTCTGACGAAGATCTTCGAGTAAGAATTGGAAAAGCTGCGGGGGTTTTCAAAAAACTGACTAAGGTGTGTACAAACAAGAAGCTCGAATTGAAGATCATGCTTAGACTCTAGAACAGTATAGTGCTGTAGACCGCTCTTTATGCTGGTGAAATGCGGAAATCCACTGCCACAATATCAAAAAGATTGGACGCTTTCCATCAACGCTGCTTGAGAAGGATCTTGGGAATCACCTACCGAGACCGGATAACCAACGTCGAAGTTTTACAACGCACTGGGTCGCGCAGATTACAGGGCATTGTGGCAATGAGGCAAATACGTTTGACAGGGCACATATTGAGAGTGTCAGAACATCAACACGCAAAAATAGAGCTTAAATGGCAACCAAAGGATGGCAAAAGGAAACGTGGGAGGCCAAGGACAACGTGGCGTAAAACCATACAAGATGACATGGAAAGGCTGGGTCTGGATTGGAACATGATGGAACAAGCTGCTGCTGACAGAAAGAATTGGAAGCTGCTAACTGCCCGATGGGCAGATTTGCATTGGACGGACTAAAGTACTAAGGTAAGGATTAGATATGTCATAAAAATAACTTTTATTCTTAAAACTGATTGGTTAAAGAATCATCATAATAATTGGGTGACCAAATCTTAATTTTTTTTTTTTTAATTCACTTAGTTCAAATAACAAGGTTCAAATAACATTATAAAATACTATTCAAAAACTTCCTGCCCCATATAATAATTCCTCAACTTCACTTGTTTTGTCATTTTTACTTTTTTCCCTTATAGCAATTTTCTGCACGTGCGGTAACAACTAATACTTCTTTAGCTTCCTTAGTACCTATTCGCTATCAGTATTAAGCATACACCAAGAATCAGTACCCTTTTTTGACAATATGAATGATAATTATTTTCAACTGACCACGCCACATCAGGAGCTTTTGTAAAATGTGCAAGATAATTACTTTTGGCTGACGACACCACATATTGAACGAAGTGTGGTCATTACACAGCACTCTGCAAACTGTTCAAATCACCAACATTAGCTTGTAACCCACAATAGGATAGCTTTTTGCAATTTGTCAATAAATGCATGTCTACTTTCCTTTGCCACCATAACTTTTCTCCTTACGCTCGTGTACCAGAACTTTTTTTAAACATGATAAACACATTCTTGCTTTTACACACCTATCCGCCAGGTTTTTTCAACTGCTGAGAGATACATTTTCAATCCGAGTCTCTGTAATACTCAGCATATCGTATCTTGTAACAACTCTTGAGTGTTCAAAAATATTCCTCGTTTCAGGCAATTCCATCGCTGGTGTGGACTGAACCCCTGATGATTGTTAGTAGGTAAAATTGTGACTGGCAATAATCAACCTATTTCTATTATATTATTCTGGATCAGACTTTTTCAAACTGTTTGCATTTGTCCAACCATGGCAATATACTCATTATCTCATATCAATTACACCGTCATTTGCCATGTTTTTTTTTTTTTTTTTTTATATATAAATATATATAATTTTATACATATATAATTGAAATGTTACTCCTTTCTAAAAAGACATATATATATATATAGCACTAAGACAACAAACAGAGACTTATTAAAATTCTGATATTGTTGTTATCAGAGTTTCAAAAAGTGTCTGTTTGCTAAATCTACCTATTTTGAGTTAAAATTACCTTTTTTTCCAACTCATAATATCACTTTTATCAACTGAGAAAAAACGTGTCGAAATGAGAATTTTTCAACCATTATTATGATATTTTGATGTAATGTATTACGTAATTTTACGGCCTTTGACAAGAAGCCAAAAATAGCTTGAGAAGTGTGTGGAAAGGGAACTATTTCAACAGGAAACCACCGTTACTACCTACGTTTTTAGGGGATTTATTTTAGGTTACCTCTTTTCGTTATTTTAATAAAAAATGGGTTGTTAAATCAAAACCGACATTAAATTTTACTTTAGAAAAATGTATTTTTGAAAATTTTGAGGGCGGTGCCATCTTAAGACACAATTCCTTATTTTAATTGAACATAATTAGGATACGATTCCTGATTGCGTATGAACTTAACTAGGAAACAATTTTATTGTACATGAACTTACTTAGAACACAATTCTTTACTGTGTAAATAATTACACAGTTATGTATTTCCTTCCTATGCCTTTATCATTAAAAAACAAAAATGCAACATATTGAATCGAATTCCTAGTTCAGTTTCATAATTTCTCGATCAACCGTAAAAATATCAGTTGTCATTTCAGGCACCTTTTTACCCGGATAGCTCAACTGGCAGGACAGCTGACTCCCAGCTGTAAAGTTCCTGGTTCAAACTGGTTATCGCCCACTCAGCATATGAGTAGCATTCGATCAGGTGCAATAATATGTAATCGTTATCTGGCTGAGCGGTTACTTAGCGTAAGCTCAATTGGGAGCTCTAAGTACACCCGAACCAAGACCGTGAGCGCTTCTGAAATGATATCAGCTCAAAAACTGTCTCATTAAAAGAACAAAGAACAATGGAAATGCGTTCGATTATTATTATATTATATAATGATCTCGGTGGCCTCACTAACTTGTTCAATGGCAATAAGATCTCTCTCAATGTTACTGAAACTGAACTCATAATATTTCGACGTCCTAATAAAGTCATTGACTGCGATCTAAAAATAAAAATCACTGGTAAACGTCTCTTCCCCTCTTGCTCAATCAAGCACGTTGGTGTAACTATTGATGAACAGATATCCTTGTTGCAAAGACATATTAATGATCTAAGCATAAGTCAATCAAGAACCAATAGCATTTTGTAAAAGATACGTCATTATGTAGACACACAAACCCTAAAATCCTTCTATTTATTTTTTATTTTTATCTCACTTGACCTATGGCTGTCAAATTTGGTTTCAGAAAGGGAATCTACAATTGAACAAAATATATTCTCTCCAAAGTATTGCAATGAGAATTGTGTGTTTTGCTCCTTTAAAAAAAACTAATACTCTATTTCCTCAACTTTGCTTACTCAATTTTTCTGACCAAGTAACGTTCTCTAACTGCCTCTTTGTCTTAATAGTGTAAGAGGATCTACCATATATGCTAGCGAAAATTTAATTGGGTGGGGCTCTCTAAAAATTTTACATTTTAAGCCTTCAATGACGTATACGTATGTCCAGGCAAACAGGGAAAAACGTACATATACTATGCCCATTCTACACCCGTTATCGCCGTCATATTTACTTTTCTGTAATCTCGAATGAATATGCTCTAGAAAAAACCTTTAGGCAGGGTTCTTTCTCAAACGATCTAGCACTTTGCTTAACCTTAAATTTTTTTATGGAATATCGATAATTATATGAATACTGGAAACCACCTGTTTGATGTAATCATTTCTGGCAGGATTTATTATCAACTCAATGAAAACTAGAGTTTGATAGCTCATTAGAAAGATAATTTAAAACCGATAATTTGTTAAGTAAAAACCATGGTGTTTAAAAAAGCCGTTCTTGATATATGGCCTCTTGTATTTTTCAATATGACGTCATCGTATAACGCATTTTTGGCAAGAAATAATTCCAATTCAACCAAATTTAGAGTTTAATAGCTCGTTAGAAAGATAATTCAAAGCTGGTAATTAGTTAAGCGAAGACCATGATCAGAAAATGCACTATTCTCATGTCATTGTGCTTTTTCCTGTCATAGCATAAAATAATATTTAATTACAAAAACAAAAATTTTATAGTTTGCTTGATAGAATGATTTGTTATGGTAATTAATGCATTTTTGTTTGGTAACTTTGTGATTAATATGGAAATCATTTATAAACAAATTATCAGGTAAATTGTTACAAAATAAAGGTCATTTATTACTGTAGATCACATAAAAGCAGCAACGGCAGTGGGAAATTCATATCGATAAATTGATATATGTGAGAAAAATATAACAGACATAATGCAACCGTCGAAAATTTTCCTTTCGCGAAAAGGTACAGACGACTGTGATAATTGTTTAATTTGTCCAAAAGTTTAACAAAGACCGATGTAAAAACACAAGGGATCAGCAAAAAGCAAAATGTAAGGCAAACGATTGACATACTTCTAGAAGATGATTTTTAAGAGTATGCTAAAGTTGAAAATAGAATTTCTCATAACCTAAGTTACAGATATGTCCACAAGTCATATAAAACTGTTTTCCGAAATAAAAGCAACGGTTCTATATTAAACTCCAATTGTTTTACCTAATACTGAACTACCAGAAAAGGCAATTAGAGTAACAAGATCAAAAATAGAACCTATGGCAGATACTTTGTTTTTTTTTTGCTACAGTAAAAGTGATATAGAAAGCAATCTTTACAACCAAGCTTATCACGTTGTTTATTAAAAACTACTGCTGATAAATTTGATAAATTGCTGTCCCGGATGGATATACTGAAAGAAAATAGTGATCATCGATTACATCATATAATTAGAGTTGTATTTAAGTGGACATTCACGTGATATATTTGCAGCTGACATTTACTTCCATCAATCATGCTACATTAAATTTGCATTATCGCCTTTAAATGGTAATAAATCTCTTGAAGATATCTTGATAATAAGATAAAAAGAAGAATAATAACAAACAAAGAAGCCTACGTTCTAAATGAACTATTTAATAATGTGGTTGTATTGAGTGAGGAAAACGGACAAACTTCATCAGCTATACGTGACACAAGCTTGTTTTTTAAAACGTAACATCGAGAAAGAGTTTGGAGAAACTCTATCCTGTTTTCCATCTGGGAGATATTTACTAGTACACTCTTCAGAATTAAATCCATGTGGATACTCTGTGGTGATATTACACGGAAGTGACCTTCATGACAAGGATTTAGTGAAATCGTTTGGGTGTATGATCCGTCGCAAAATGATTGCGAAAAACGACGATTTGTTCAAATCATTAGATAATGGACCACTCCTTAAAATTTGCAATGCAATATTTCATTTTATTTATGATCGCTCCAACTAAAAATGAACATGGTTATGCTATAATATCTTCGCAAATATTAGCAAAGAAGTTATGGGAAATTGCAAGCGACTAGGAATCTTTAATCACAAAGACACCTTCTCCAGAGCAGAGTATAATGGGGCTGTTGTTGCATAGATTACCAGCTATGATTTTAAGGTTTTATTAGCTTAGTCATGGATTAAGCATCGCGAGTTCAATATATAATAGTTGGTATTATATATGTTATATAAAACGCCTACTTATACTTTCTATTAGATTTAATGAAAGAACTTGAGATACTTCATGTATTTGCACATTCAGATGAGATTGTGTATTCAAAGTTTGGAAAAAAGAAAGAACTATACCAAGATGTCATTCTTCTAATGGGTGGTTTTCATGAATTTTGTGTAATGTAGAGACTGATTTACAAAAGTCACCATTGCAAGGTAATAAATCCAAATTTCGAAATCTACTTAATAATGAGTCAAAATCAATGACCTCTGTTGCTCCGAAGATAGTCTTCTGGTTTGTAGATGGTATGATTGTTCTTACAGTAAAACCTAGACCAACATACAAAGAATGGATGAAATTTGTACTCTATTTTATACAACCACAAAAAGATGTAGAGACCTTTTCAGCTGGTATGATAAAAGATAATTATTTAGAAAAGTGTAAAGGAGTAAACAAGAAGAAAGAGAGGAGACACTGGGATAAAAGTCGAATTAAAAAGATTTGGCCAATATATGTTGTAGGGGAGCAACTGGCAGGAATTTTTACATGATAGTGAAAATAATCAACAACTCATCGTCTTGATGAAAGACTTTGTAACGATTGAATGAAGGAGGAAAGATCTTTAAGACCTCATTCGTTTTCACTTACATAAAAGAAATCATCGAGATTAAAGAAAATACATCTGGAAGTTTGTTTTGAAGCAATCACAAAGAAGCTGATTCAAAACTAATCCTGCATGCTTCAATGGGAAAACGTGATGCGGTGGTAGTGGCGAAGGATACCGATGTTTTCATATTACTAATATGGGCGTATCAATACTACAATATTAAGTTCAACTGGTACACGAAATACGATTACGACAAGTATGAAAGTATTAAAGTATTTGCGAACATCTCGGTAAAGATGTATCAATAATGTTTCCAGCATTTCATTTGCTTTCCGGATGTGATTCTACATCGTTTATATTTTAAGCTTGTAAGGTGAAAGCTATAAAAAATGTTTTGAAAAACCCATCTGCGGTAGTACTCTTGGGTAGGTTCGGAAAAGAAATTTATCTCTCTAAAGAAGACATTAACAATACAGTGGTATCAAAGATGAATCGTATCTGTCAACATGCATGCGTTTATATAAGAATATCAAGACAAGGTCTTCAATGCCATTTCCGCCAGACCCCAATTTGGTCGCGCAAGCAATAAAAAGAAGCCATGTGCAAGCATTAAACTGGTATAAAAGCATGTTAAAATTATTTCAAACATCAAATTCGAAGAAAATAGATGGAAATGGGACAAAAAAGACAAATATTTAAAACCTATTTTTTTCGTAGGAAATAAGCTTCAGCCATCAGTTACAAAGAAATCCAAAAAGAAAAAAGCAAAAATACAACAAATGCATCTGCGGATGATGAACAAAGTGACAAACCAGTGAAAAAGAAAGGTAAAAGAAAATTAAACAAAATAATAGAACCTATTCCTAAAAAGAATGCTGGAGTTTGTGAAACTTCAACTAATGTTTATGACGCTGACAACGAAGTCGTTGAATGTGAAGAATACAACGAAACAGATAGTAGTAGTGAAATATCAGACTTTCTATCAAGTAATCAAATATTTGACGAATAGCTGCCCTGATTTTTTGAAATAACGTCTTTGTGTTGAATTTCTTAGTTGTTTTGTATGTTCATTATATAAAAAAAAATTTTATTTTACCTTTCTCTATTTAACATATTGTTGACAGGAAAAGGTATAATGACTTAAAAACAGTGCATTTTCTGATTATAGTCTCCACTTTTTCACACAAATTTTCATTGTGGTTTTTGATTTAAAAAATTCATTTGAACTAATTATTCAATTTTAACATTTCTTAAGCCCATTAAGGCCCTTGTAATTGACAATTAGCAAAACAATGACGTCATCAGGGTTATAAAATAATTCAAAGTCTGACATTGGAAAAACAAATCACTTAAATATATAAAGCGTCAAATTTTCAACAAAAAAATAAAAAAACCATATTATAAAAATATAGTTTTCAATATATCCCAAATATAAAATTTTAAAAACCAGGGGGTAAACAATTTTAAATTAAAATTAAATTTACAAACCATCTATGACCATTGGGAGAAGGTACATTTGGAAAATGCTCCAGTAATCTTCTTTTTATTTCAGCAGTATGATACGACATATTATTTTTAAATGACATATAAGAGGATCTCGAGGTTGAGTCAACTTTTGTGGTTCTGGTATACGTAGCTTACTTGCGCATAGATTTTTGTTCCCTGCTTCATTACAATCTGCGCTATTTTTCATTCTGTACATTTCTTTAACAAATTTTAACAAATTGCACATTAAATGTAAAGTCGTTGAAATGTGCTCTGCGGTTGTACATGATTCCCCAATGTCTTCGTAAGCATTATTATCCAAGAATCGCCTTCTGTTTTTGGAATCCATGTGAACATATAATAATAATAATAATTATATACATATATA
>JAUZNK010005881.1:0-10207 GCA_035046665.1 Euphysa ruthae
GAATACAGTGGTTAGTCCGACTTTGACACAGCACAGTAATAAAAAATATAAAAAGGTATAAAGGTATAAAACCTGAAATGTATAAAAAAAAAAGTCCTACAAGGACATTTGTCCAACTAAAACAAACCAAGGTTAGTTACAAAAGTGAGTATAACCTGAATACAACCTAGTTGCTGTGTACACTGATAACTATACAAAAAGCCAGGCCTTATAAGTAAAATATAAGGCCCATGGGAAATACCCAAACAGTAAAGGGGAATCCAGTATAATGGAAAGGGTAATCAAGTCTATTATGTCTAATTAGGTCGGTTTAAATTAATCATTGTCTCCTAGAAAGTTTGATAAACAAATTAAAATTTATAATTACTTAATCCTACTAGTATTAAAGGATAATTACTATTAAATATATAATCATGTGTAAAGTCACATTTGTCTAAAAATTCATGTCTAAAGTCACATTTGACACAAAAGTCATGTTTATTGTTACATTTGATAGTAATCTAAAATTTAAGAAATTTTCCATCGACTCGAGTTTAAAGTTTTTAAGTTTGTAGGGGACGAACGAAACCACGACTAAACGACACGGGAACATTTTAAAGCAGGTCATGAGTTACAGAACAATAATGCCAAAGGAAGCGTGCTTATAAAAGTATTATGCATCATTTCATTAAAGGATGAGCTGACACAAACACGCGCACAATATGGAGAAACATTGTTTCTTGTAGAAAAAGAGTTTCCCAACTTATGCCAAATGGTATATTTGATAACATCACTTTCTGGGTCCAATTCAGCAGTAGAGCGGGCCTTTTCTACACTCACTTCGATAGCGAGTGAACGCAGAACCTCTTTAACGCATGCTACCATGGAAAATGTAATATCAATAAATTGCAACAACAAATTACGGCCTGTTTCTGAGTTAATTAACACACAGTAGCTAAATATCTCGAAAATAAAAGGGTGACCCAAATGGAACCAGAAAATGAACCAACATTCAAAAAAGCTAAGTATTTAACATCAGAAGAAAGCAGCGGTACTGACGATGATAGTGACATCGAAAGAGAGAGTATTTTGATTTTAATGACTTTGAAAGTGAAGATATGTAGGAGGATAAGACAATAAAATTTTCGGACTTCATTTTTAGTTTTATTCTTCTCAAAACAAATTTTTGTTCAAATTTATTTGAACAAAAGACCAATTTAATTGCTCGATTTACGGGCTCGACCGACTGTCACTTTCTAAATAAAAATAATGATATTGGCATTTTTGAGACTTTTGATTTTCTATTTTAAATCAGCGATATATTGACGATATCTGCATAAATTCATATTTAAGATATGGAAATTCAATTACACAACTTTTATTACATGTATTTTCTTTATTGTCAAATCAAGAGTTTATAAAAAACATAAAGGCAAAACATAAATATACAAAATAGTTATTTTTTGTTCAGATTTCCAGATTCTTCTGCCGTTTGGCTTTTTAACTTTGTTTTATGTATTGCATTTAGAATAATTCTTTTAATTCTGTTGATTTCAAGTCATGAACAAAATTCTATAGATGCAAATTTTGTTTTGATCTTTGGCATCGGCTCATTCTGAACAGAACAAAATAAGCGAAGAACTACTGTACATATTTATATTCTTGGGTTTACAGCTGATCTGTTTGTATTTTATTAACCCTAGCAAGTATAATTTTATTGTAGGTTAAAAGTAGAAGAAAGACTTTAACCACAATAAAACTTGGTAATAATCAGTCTCTGTTAAGAGGCAGATGTTTTTAATATGAAACGTTATGAAACAACACATCTGTGGTTTGTTTTAATCACTTATCTATATAATAACTTTTATTTTATAGATCAGTGGTCTTAATCCTTCGTAAAATCAAATGAGTCAGGGGATAACAATCTAATCTTTTTTTTTTTCTTTTTTAAAATAAATTTAAAATATAAATGAAACTACATCTAAATTATTAGAAAAAACTGTTTATTGTCACATAAATAACACACACAGTTGTATTATTGATATCAGTTCAAAAGACGTTAAAATATATAATTGCTGCTCACCTGTTCCCCTGAAGTCACTCCCTTAAGTCACTGTTTGTGGCTATCAAAAAAACTAATCGTTATTATTTCCAGGACTGAGAGGTTTAACTATGAATTGGGACAAAATAGCAAATTTAAAAAAAAATTCGTTATTTTTATGAAACAAAAAAAATTTTTTGATTATATTTGAAATTTTTTTATGATTTGTTTATATTAAAAAGTTATTTTTGCTGTTTAGAATTAAGTAAGTACAATTATTTTGATTAATATTATTTTGATTTTTATACCGCTCATGTAAAACGTGTTGACATCGCAATTTTTCTTTATTTTATATTTTGAATAAAAGTAAAAAAAGCGCTAAGCGATCCCTTAATTCACCCCCTGCATCATTTAAACGCACAGAAATTGTGTTAAAGATATTTATTTTTAAAAAAAATATTGCTTAATTCGAGCGCTTCACCAATTCACAAAACTTTTTATAAAGCGCCTTCATTTTTTTTCCCAGAGAGGCCTGATGTTTTTTGTGTAGGAAATAGAGTTCTTTATTGATTTTGTTTAAGTAACTCTATAAAATTCTACGGAATATTTAAAACAGAACAATATAAATTTTTAAAGTATTCAGTATACTTACATGGTAGTTTCACAAATGTGATTTGAACTCAAAACCACATCACTACTTATACCTGTTATACTATCACCATACTATCTATACATGTAATAGCTCAGTCAGTAAAATACCTGACTCCAAACCACAAGATGATGTGTTCAAATCTGGGTATCACCCACTCAGCATATGAATAGCACTAGTTTGGTGCAATAAGTCTGGAGTTTAAACTCCTCCCTAGCTCTTTAGCCTAGTAGTGGCCAAGTGTCCAAGTCTTACAGAAAGCAACTTAATTAAAAAAAAAACTGCAGCCTCAAATTCTTATCAAAATTGTGACATTAGGCTGTCTGATCCACAAATTTTCACTTACTAATAGGATACAATAAAATAGCAAAACAACAACAGACCTCTATTCTGTCTAGAAAACCATCCCTGGACTTTTTCATATTTTCATCTAGGTTATCTTTGTTAAGTACTTTTGCGGTTATTTCACCAAAAACACCCAAAACACCATTCCGCATTGTATAAGACTGAAAACAAAATAAATAAAGAAAAGTATAAATTTAAGCAAATTTACAAATTTGAAAAAATTTGAAAAAAGATTCACCCAAAAGACAGTGAGTTTTTACTTTTTCTGATATATGAAGCTGAGTTTCAAAAAATATAACGACATAAAACGTAAAACTTTGCTCAAATATTTTTATCAAATAATTAGGGCCTTTGCTACATATCAATTATTTAAGACTGAGTCTTACAAGAAACTATCATTTTTTAAGAAGTGTTTGCTGCAAAACAGATGCTAATCAAGGCTTATGATGGAAATGATGATGAGGATGACGTCAAAGACGAGGACAATAACAGATGTTAAGAAATGTGCAACATTTGAGTATATATCCTGAGGAACAGTTCATATTTCTTCTTAAAGACGTCAACAAGTTATTAAATAGTTGTAATTTAATGAATTGCATGTGTACATAGTTACAATGTGTTATTTTGTAAATAAAAACACAATGAACATAAAAAATGTAAATAAATCACTTCCACATTCAAATATAGCACTAGTAAACTGATAATTGTTCAAATAAAAAGTATTCTATGAGATATTTTAAAACATTAATTACATACAGAACATAAATAACAACATTGTATAATATGCAAACTCACTTCCCCATCTAAATGAACCATAAGTAAACTGATGTTTGGTAAAACAACAGAAGGTATTTTATCTGAGATTTCAACCATGAACTGGGATATAGAGCGTGTTCCACCAGTATCCCGTGTCAAATCTGTTGCATCCAATCTCCCAATTTCCCTGAAAAACAAAATATTTATGTAAATTTATATTCAAATTTGGTAGATTTGGCAATAGCTGCACAACAAAATTCCAGAGAACTAAAAAAATATATATAGCAACAGTAGTAGAATGTTAACCCTATCCCAGGCGGGTTATTTTAAACTTTTTAAATGGAGGGGGTGGCGGCGGGCTAGGGTTGCTATTTAGGTTCTTACCTATTCGTTGACTGAATGTAACCGTATCATCATTATGTCATAAAAAATGATGAAATTAGGATTTTTCAAATATATATTTGGTGTTCTGTTACGCGATCAATGGCATAGCTAGAACTTTCAAGAACGTTGGATAACGAATACGCCAATTTTTAATTATTTTTGTATAAAAATGGTGATATATATGTTACTTTTTTTTTACAAAAGTATTGTACAGTGTATTTCATAGATTCAGATAGTTCCACTATTTTATTCCTGAGCAGAACAAGTTGGATGTTCAGATGGTGAACCCCAAACACCACCAGTACTGAGCTGCAATTCAAATGTTGCATTTCTCAGTCTTAACTATCGCATGTCTGTGACGACTGAAATATTTTTTTCAAATATTGCACACATTCCTTCAAAACAATTTGGTAATCAACCAAGATTTTCTTTAAAATAATTTTTAATCAACCGAGATTATATATGTTTTAAGGGACGGTAGTAGAAGTAGCGATATATGTTTTAAGTCTCGGCGGTCAATGGCCAATGTTCGATAGGATTAGTGGTTTACAATAAAAATATTTGCATTTTTCAAATAAAGAAGTTACCACAAAATGAATAAACAATTTGTATAAGATTTACTGCGTTTCTCAATAACTATGAAGTTAGCTTCAATTTAACCTAAGTTCATTAATTATTCATGAAATATCCTGTCAAAACCACAAAAATATAATCACTTTGTTATTTTGTTTACAAGCATGCAGCTTAAACTGTATTATTTAAACTGTTAGTTATGATAGCAACTGTGGGTTGTTAATAATAAAAGCATCTTAATTAAAAAAAAAAAATTAACTATTATCTTATAATAATCTTATTTAGAAAGATATGTTTGAGATCAACATAAACTTCCACATCATAATGTTTTTTTTTCTCTTTATTTCTACGGCTTATATTTAAATTTTTTTATTTCAGTTGATCTTTTAAGTAGGTTTTAAACACTTGGACTGTAAATGTGTAAACACATTTGCTCTCGTCCTCAGGTTTATTTTAATTTTAAGATGGTGAAAATATTTTTTTGCTGTAACTCCAAATGTTTGCTAAATGAAGAAAGAAAACACTGCATTGCTTTTAATTACGCATCTTTTTCAGATCAATGTTTTTTTATACACCACTCATCTTTCCTGCTCGCGTTTTTGCTGACTACGAGATTCAAAGAATGAAAAGGCAAATTTTTTACATAAATTAGTTCACTGTAATTTAAACTAGCTCTTTCATTTTTATGTTTGTTTTTGTAAATTGGTCAGTGGTATAACCTTACTTTTTAGCTGTATGTCCGGTTGGTCGCGTGGTACACCATGCTTAAAAATATTATGTGCAAAGAGTTTCGCATCAAAGATTTTTTAACCCTCAGCCTCCACCATGGGGGTTTCACATGGCACTAATACGAGTGCGTTTTTATACGAGCAAAACGGTATCCCCAAATAATCTCTGGATACGCCACTGGAGTATGCTCGCGCAAAGTACCGTTAATTTAAGATTATGGATACAGATTTCTTTTAAAAGTTTAAACCTGCCTTAAGATGAAAAATTATAGCAGAAAATTCTCAAGTGCTCAAATACTCTTCCCTAAGTAGGAGATATATGTAAAATTCATGAAAATTATAGTTATATCTCAAGAGATGAAGGGACAAAAAATAAAACAATGTACGTTTAAAAATAACATATTTTGATAAAAAATAATTGAGTAGATTTGTGAAAATCAAAGCAATTCTGCGAAATACTTACATAACATCGCAAATTTATAAATTTAAGCATTTTCGTATGTTGAGCGCTCAACATATATTTTTTTATTTTTCTTGGGTATTGTAAAGGCATTTGCAGATGTTGGAAATAGCTGTGAGAGCCATTCTAAAGGTATGATATTTTAAACTGTTCTCCACGCACGGCAACCATGGTGCGCTGCTCTTAAAAGGAAGGGAGAGAAAGCATCCTTGATTAGAAAAAAAACCGCGAAGGGTTATTTTTTGAAGAAGTGCGTTTTCACTTAATATATGAAAAGATATGGTTCATAAAGTGGGTTTTAAACAATTAATATAATAAATAAGCAAGAAAACATGTCGCGAATCATAAAAAAACCAACATACAATAATCTAAAACACTTTCTTTGTGTGATAATGCTTGTATTTGCTCACGTTTAGATGACCAAATTCCAAATGTACCTGCGAGGTTTGACCGTATACATAGTTTAAAACTTAATCGCCTTTTCCAAATCAGAGACGCATCAACAGAAATGTCTCGGCCAAGCATCATTAATGATTTCCAGCGATTAACAAGATAATCATTTATCGGTTTAATTTTTGCGTCCTTTTCATGTCTCATGTAATATTAAGTAATGTAAATAAAACCTCGCCATTAAATATATTCTATATTGTGATAGCATGCTTTTATGGTCTGGTGCTTTCCCATATTCAACGTGTAATACAAATAAATTTAAGTCTTGACTATAACACGTCGGTAAAGGGTTGATAATAATATATATAATATATAATCGGATAACGTGAGAAATGGACTGTCAACAGTTCATATTTGTTTATAATGAAATATACGTAATGACTTTGAAAACAGTTTATCCAATGGTTGACGGCTTGAAATATAGATTAGACTGATCCAGTACAAAATCCGCCATTTTTCTGCAGAATACAACCGTTTTATCACTGATTTTTCTTAATTTTTTTTTAAATGTAATAATTGTTGACGTAATCGCTGTAAAGAAACATTTTGGGCTTAAAAATTCCACAGAAAATTCTAGATTGAAAAAATCCAAGCTTGAAGAGGGTTAGAGCAGTATTAAAAATACACAGAGGCTCTAACCAACACACACCCTTGATGCGTACTGTTACGGTGATACCGATATTGTGAAAAACAGGATCGCCATATTATTACGGCAGTTACGCTTAAAGGGTTGAGAAAACACATTCTTTAGATTTCTTTTTCATAAGAACCCCTATTGAATAAGTGCCCATGTCTGAATTTTAAGTCCCCTTAATCAACCATTTACGGTAATACTGAACAAATTTTTAATGCTAATATATCTTTCTGCATGCTAAATGGAAAATTTAAAATTAAAAACAAGACAAAAAATATTGTTTTGTATACAATTCTTAATAACTTTTAACAAAAAATTAATGAAATTTTTTAAAATCAGTAAATAAAAATTTTAATTACCTATTTCTTAACTTACCCTTATTAGTAGCAACGTTTTTTTCCAATATTTCATTGTTTTGTTGTTTTTCAGTGTAAAATATATGCAAATTTATACATATAAACATTTTTTGACAAGCATATATATTTAATTTTCCTTTTTTCTAACTATAACACCAACATACATGAGAACATACCAAACAACTATCCCCTAGCCAAGTGAACTAACTGTCTGTCATATACCTAATTTGTATTTTCCATATTTTGTGGTTGCACGACTACTCCACATATGAATAGCATTATTGCCAAATAAAAAACTAACATAAAAAACGCACCAAAGTACGTGGGATTTTCTTCACTACAAACATTTTAATTTTCAACGAGGGGAAGGTTGGTTGAAAGAGAAAGGAGGTGGAACTGATTAAAAAAAAACATTGTAAGAAGGCCTGGGTAGAATAGCTAGGGGGTAATCTCAGGAAAATTCCATTAAAGTCACTATGTTGTGATAGTAAGAATATAATATAAATAAACATAGTTTACCTGATGAGATCACACACAAGTAAACTTGCATCATATTCTGCAACAAATAGTTGCAAGCCTTGTGCAAGATGTGATACAAGATGTTCAAAGTGTTGCAGAAGTTGTAAGATCTTTAAACTTGCACCTAGAAAAATAACCAAATTTAAACTTGAATTCCAATTGCATGAATAAATAAATTGGATTAAATATCAAGGATCCCATCCCTAAAAAATGTAAATTTTCATATGTAAAATTCTAAAAGATTTTCAAAATTTTAAATATCTAATGCCGTACTACTAAGTTAAGTATGAAATGCAATTTAAATATAAAAACATTTACTCTCCTCTGACTGTAATTTCAAAAAATCAACCGAATTTTGAAAAGTTGGAGAAATTATAAACTTTAGTTAACAAAAGCGTCAAGACAAATTACTTCAAAAAGCAATGTGAGAATTTTTCTTTGTTTAAGCTCAATCAGCAATGTACAAAGGTTGCAAAAAAAAGGGAATTTTTGGTATGAGAAAAATATAGTCAAAAAAATGGACAGAAGTAAATTTATGTCACTTCCTAAAAAAAATTTTTCAGAAATCAATAATGAGATTTTCAAAATTTTAGCTGTGTTATGAACTTTTTTAGAAATACTTTAGATGTAGAAAAATTGAAATTAAATCTATCCAAAAACACAAACTTTGACGATGATTATATCTTTTGATAAAGTATCCAAGTGTGTGAAATACCATAGCTCGATCCTCTTTCTGCCGCACAAAACTTGGATTTTCAAGTAATTTATAACATATGCCACTCAGAAGGCTAAAAAGAAAATAGATATCAGAGAGACTTGTGAGAAAGAAGCGCCAGACATAAAAGTAACCTAATAAAACGTGAAAGTCCATTAATTGACAGGCCTGACAGGGAAATTTTAAGTTTTTCTTGAAAACAAAAACATTCCATTGAACTTTTTAAAAATAAAAAAGAGACTTGAGTTGGAAGAATTTGTGTACAAAGTAATATTTTTTAAAAATTTTTAACGTTCCCTCAATCAGCCATACACAAATTCTTCAGATTTTCCATGCTGAGTGGAGACACGTCATTGCCAAAACTAAAACTAACGTGACAAGGTTTTCTTTAATAATTTAAATCACTTAATTCAAAAACCATTACAGTAGCGCTACGGTTAACACAATGAAAAATCTTACTTTGTAAATTCATCTTCCACAATTGGAGGTTCCCATAGCCGAAATAAGTCTAACTGAACAAGATTGTGTATAACAGTTATTGCACTCCGACGTTCACTTTCCCAATCCCATGATGTACTTGATTTCTTTTTCTTTCCTTTCTAAAAATAAGAATCAAATAGTAACCTGCTATAGCCATCTGTGATTTACTCTATAAAAAAGAATTCTTGGATCGGATCTCCCATCCATAAGAAAAAAGTTAGAATTGGCCAACCATTCAACACTTCAGAAAATGAGGCGTTCAATTTCATACCTATAAATAATTGATTATATATTTTATCAATTTTAATCAATCAGATATTCAAACTCTCAAAAAAAATATGCTTAATTTTAAACGGCTTACAACTTACTGCAAAATATCAAATGAAGGATTTTAGATAAAGATAACTTAATGAAACTATAATTACATTTATTTATCTCTGTCTCTGTCTCTATTTCCGTGGCCTTTGAGGACCACGGGCGAGACTAAATATATTTAACACATATATTTAATGCGTGTCCAAGGTTATGGCAAAAGACAGTTACACCAAAAATAATGAAAATCTGCAGAATTTCAGTTATGTTACATTTAAAGTGATATTTAACAAGTCTATTTTCTTTAAAATATAGATAAAGGCATGATGGAATAGTTTGAGTAACTTTATAATTACGCATATTTAATGCGTATCCAAGGTTATGGCAAATGATAATAAACCACAAATAGAAAAAATCTGCAAATATATTCTATTAAGAACGCTATATAAAGAAGTTCGAAATATTTTATGCAAACTAATGTATTCAAAAAAAATGCAAAAATAATTCTAAATTTCAAAATCTCATTAAATAAATTAAAAATGTGTTACAAAAATAGGTCGTATATACAAATCGTGTATCAGTTCTTTATACAAAGCTTAATTCTTTAAACAATATTTATTTTTCAAAATGACCTCTGAAAAAGTTGAAAAAAAAGTTTGAAAAAGGAAATTATTTTCAAACAATAAATTTATCTAACATAAAACAATTAGGCAACTATATTTATCTCTATCTATCTATCTATCTATCTATCTATACATATATATATTTTAATCCACCAAAATTTTCTTCAAAACAATAATTTAATCCACCAAAATTTTCTTCAAAA
>JAUZNK010005892.1:0-25839 GCA_035046665.1 Euphysa ruthae
CACATACATACATACGTACGTACGTACGTACGTACGTATTACGTATATTTATTTATTTACTTGGTATAGGAATACGTACGTACGTATTCCTATACCAAATAAATAAATTTATGAAAGGGCATAAAGTTTGGGAAAAAAATCTAGTGGTGCTTACTTGATAGGAGTAAGATGTGCTTAAAAAGGTTGTGCTTGAACAATGAAATTTAATGAAAAATAAGTGATTTAATAATTTATTCTTATTTAGCTATTTAACTTGATGCTAGTTAAAAACTTCAGTGAAATCATCTTTGAACTGTTCATAAGAATATATGATCCTTCAGATAAAGCCCTTTCTACATCAAAATATACAAGGTAGTAATGTTTATTCTCTGTTATTTATTTAAAGTGAATGATTACTGAATTTCTTTATTTAGTTAACTGTTCTAAAAAGCATTAACGAGTATTTAAAAGTTTAAATTTTTCAAATAATTTGTTCTAGCTTATGACAGATAGGAATAAAATTTTTCTGCTATAATATAGTTAGTTACTGTTTTGTGTGTCCATTTCTTTGAACTATAATTTTTCTTAGCCTTCAAATAAAATTTGGTAGTTAAGTTTTTTTTCAAAAAGGTTCCTATTCTTTACGGGTTGTTTTTTTTTTGAATTTAATAGCAATGTTAAATTTTTGTTTTCCTAAAAAATTATATGTCATGATTTAAAATTTAGCTATGTCTGACTGTTGCTCTTTTTGTTTTCTCAATTCCCTTTTATTAAAAACTGTTCATTATTTTTTTATATAATTATGTATGAATTCATAACAACAGAAGCTTTTATGCGATACCACCTTTTAAAAGCTTTTGTTTTCATAACTTTCTTTTTTAAAAAAATTTATTCGTCACTTTTCGTTTTTCTTTTTTAATTCTTATTAAAAGTTAAAACACGATAACTAGCCTCTTTTGAATTATTTAACCACTTGTTTAATTCTTTTATCAATTGGGCTCAAACTCAAATGTTTTTGATTTTTCCCTAAAATTGGTATTCTGGCATTACTGAAAAATTACGTGATATTAGGAGAGTTTTGCGTCTTGGTCAAAAATGTAATCACACATTCGTCCAAAAATAACATTATAAGGTTTTCCTCAAGAGAATAGGAATTCTAACTTTCTCCAGATTTTCTCTTGAGTTTAAATATTGTTGTTTTCATCCCTTTTTTAAGGTATTAAAATTGAGATATAAGCAACTATAAATATTTTATTTGAATACTAAATTCTTATATAAATGAGAATTTGATGAAAAAGTTATATGTATATTTTTAATTCAACTAGGATTGAAAAAAGAGGTGGAGTGAGGCATTATTCAGATTTGATTTTTTTTACAAACATAACATCTTTTATTTGTTTAGGTGCAATGATGTTACTTTATTTAAGCCCACCTTTCACACTGATGCTGTCATGATGGTGATAAAGTATCTATCAAATTGCTATGGTAAACATACAGATGCAGATGATAATCTGGCTATTAATATATTCCTTATGTACCCAGTGAGTTAATTTATTAGAATGCCTCTTTATTTTTTGAGACTAAAATTCAACTTTTGGTAGAAAATAATTACTATGTAAGAAGTACTAATCTCTCTTCTTGAATCTCTCTTCACATCTGATTAAAATAATTTTAACAGCTGTAATGAACCTCATATCTCCATGTTAATTGGTAGAAAATTTTGAATAATGTTACGTAACTTGCTTTTGAAGGCGTATTCAATATAGTAAGATTAGCAAAATAAACAAATTGAATTTTTCATTTACTATTCAAATTAATGAAATTAACAATCTTTGAACAGGATGTGATGCATACAAACAATGACCAACAACTTTGGCTGGGTCAGGAAATGATGATGATATTATTTCCCAAGTAATTATCATGATCAATGTTTTGAAATTTTACCTGGCAGAAAACATGTCAAATTATGCCTGAAAATCATTTGTTTGTCCTTTCCCAATATATTTGTGATTAAGTTATGTTGTTTAACATATTTAAAGAAAACCCGTACCAAATTCTCTTTGGATATGCAAATAGATAGTTTAATTTTTTGGATTACTTTACTTTATATTTACTATATTACATTATATTATTATTTATATTGTTATTTATAGACAAATAAATTTCGGGAGTTTCTATTTAAATTACGTGGTGTTTCTGTAATTAGTAAGGACTGTTTTAAACATAAAAGCTATAAAAAAAAATTTTAAAAAAGGAAGTAATTGGCTTTTGCTTGAATTATCTTCAAAACCTTAATTTGTTGAAGCTTTCTTAAACAAAGTTTCTTAAAATCACAAAAATTATGCAGCTAATATCATATATACGCAGTTGAGTGCACCTCTATTATTACGATAAATATTCATTTTGATTGGATTCTAAACCGCTTTTGTTTTATACTTCTTTTGTCTTATACTGCTTGTTTTTTATTGTTCAAATTTAGAGCTCACTGTTAATGGTTTCTGTTTCAATTGCCAAACTTGCAACAAACGCAGTTGAAAATTTCATTAAAATATCATATCTTCGCTCATACTTCTGTTTTGTCAATTTTCTAATCAGTAGCTTTCATTTGAAAGAATTGTTTCAATCGTGTGGTCAGAGTTTTGTCAGAGAGGTTTTGTTCAGGTGCATATATTTTATCGAAATGGATATTACCAATGACACAACTGATAGACGAGTAAGTGAAATTAGTTTTGAAATTATAAAATTAGTATGCGAATCGATTGTTTACCCGTTTGTCTTAAACGGATTGTCACAGCATCTACTATTCTTAGTTGATAAGCTTCAACAGTTTTCAATGGTTGAAGTGTTTGCTGCAAAGTCCTTGATGCTGTTGAATTATCTTTTAATCAAATGCACATCTAATGAAGACAACATTGATCTAATTGAAGCTTGTTGCAACCTGGAATATTTCCCCAACAATAAATCTTTCAATGAAATTAACACACGATTAGGTGCAATTAAACGTGGCATGTCAAATCCTGGACCCCTACAGGTAATTATAGTGTTTTATTTATATCAAATTTGATTGAATAATCTTATGTAATAGTACTAACTACTATCCAAATAATTGAATTCATATTGGTCAATTTATTTATTTTTTTAATGGATAAGAACAGTCAATTTGTACTAATGTTATTATCTTATATTTATTAGTTAATTAATAATAATTTATGATATTGTAGTTAGTTACTATTCTGTTTCAATAAATGTTCATAACTAAATAACTATACATGACTGCATCCTTAGAGAAAACAAATTTTATAATTTACTGGAAACAGAAAAATTTTCTCTAAATCCCAACTATACTTTCTTTTTTTTTTTCTTTTTTTTTTTTTAGGAGCTTGAAAGAGCTACAAAGATTCTTAGTAATACAAAGCACCTGAATCCTTATCAGACTCTAATCAACTTGAAAGTATTTTTGAAAGACAATATAGATTCTATAGGTGAGTGTTTATAAAAGAACTTATTGAACTGTTCTTCAGTCAAAGTTAATACATAATGAAATTATTTTTTCATATTTCTGTTCTCATGTTTTTTTTTCCTAAATAATAAAAAAATGCAAGTACACAAATTTTTTTCAACTTAAATCCTAAAAAATTGGTCAAATTCAAAGAACATTTTTTAAAAATTTTTGGTCACTTATAGGTAATCCTAGTAATGCTTCCTTATATTCATGAATTTAAGCTATTTATAATTAATTGCTTTGTTTGATGATATTTGATATTTTCTTGTATTGACATCAGCCATTTAAGAATCAAACTGAAATTCTTTCTTTTATTTTCAATGTTTTAGTTTCAGATCTTCGCATTCCAAAACTTGTTAATTGTTTGAAAGACATATGTGTATATAATGCACTTTCGTCAAAACTGTTAGCTGTAGATTGTTTGGGATTAATTGGCCCCATTTCTTTAAGCTCTATAGCGAAGATCAAAGGTAATATTTGCTAAATTTAATATTATATTTTGGTCACCAAATTTCTTTTCATTCTATAAATTATAGAATTAATTTGACCTGCTTTTTTAGAAGTTAAACTAGATGAAAAACAAATTTAAATTTAAAATGGTTATGTTCTGTAAAATATAACAAATTTATTGTTAACAAAATCCTGCCACACCCAATTTTTTCTGAATTATTCTTTCTGAACTTTCATAGTTCTACTTCTTTTCACATTTTTCGTAGAATTTTTATTTATTTTTCAAAATGTTTGTCTTCAGTAAAAATGTGACTTCTAAAATTAAAGAAAAAAAAGCGTGTTGTCAAGAACGAGAAAAAGTGGCTTAACTTACTGAAAGTGTATTGCTTAGTTTCTTCAAAAAGAATACTCTTTTTTTTTTAAGAAAAACTCAGCTGCTAAACAGCTATTCAGACTGAGGTTCACGGTGGTAACTTTGCTCATTTAGAGTAATTTTTTCTTTATTAAGTAATTGCAATTTTTGAGATGCTATCAGTCTGAGCATAAAAAATAGTTTTTGAAAAATCTGTCACTCAAAAAGACCTTTACTCTATGTAATCAAAAAAGATTTTTCACATATACTAGAATTTCACCTTATAAAAATTGCTTTAAGCACATTAAATCTATTTGATTAGAAACATAACCTTGCACCTTGTGCTTGGTTAAGTTGACTGATTCTGTAAAATATTTGATTTTAACATGTGCATTACTTGTTATTTCTTTTCCAAAAGTGTAGACATTTAAGCAGTTCCAACAAAGTAAGATTTGCTATTTAAATATAGGTTTTAATGTGCCAAACTGGCATTTGCTATGTTCTGTGTTATTTATAAATAATTGTAGGCTTCCATAATGCCTATTGCATAATGCTCATAAATGTTTTTTATTTTACAAGAAGTTTACATTGTTTTCAAATGTAACTAACTAAAATATGTTTCATGTTGTTTTCATCATAAATTTGCCACAAAAATTATTGTATAGATTTTACAGAAAAAATGTGATGTTTTTAAATTCATTTTCTTTGCATTAAAGTTTACATTTTTTGAATTTTATTTTGCATTTTCAAATATTTATTAGCTCCTTTATTTGCTGTATCTTCACCTGTTAGCGGAGATTTTAAATGATGAGGACTATCACAAAAATTTTACCTTGGAAAATACAGAAAGTCAAATTAAAGATGAAAATAATTAAATGGTAGACTAAAGAAGAAATATTTGAGTCAAACAGTGGATGTAAAGAATCAACCTATGGTGAAAAAACAGATGAAAACTATGATGTTGAAAAAATATTAACTCTCTCAAAATTAAAACAAAACACAAAAGCATGAATGTACAGTTAATGCAAAATAAATGGGTTCAACGGAGTTGTACACTGTACAAGTTTTTCAAACTTATTTAAGAAGTCAACAAGAACTGACTGAATAATTATAAAATCTGTTCTAATAATATAATGTTGAAAATAAAAGTTTCTATGAAACTAAAATCAGGTGAATTGGAAAGTGTTATGGGTTAATTAATGAATTAATTAATTTAAACAAGTGGAAATGCAGGTATGGTTCAAATTTTTGGATAAAAAAGAATTGATGTTTCAACTTCACCAGTAGATTTAAAAAAAAAACAAAAAAAAACAGTGAGAAGCTTAGTAAAAACAAAAAAATTTATATTTGCATTGACCATTAGAAAATTTTCAATGTTTGCTTCAAAATTTATTAAAAGGCAACTGTTTAATTCCATCAGTACACAAACTTAAACAGAAAATAAACTTAAATTTTAGGTTTGTTTAAACTTGCATTCTTTTTTGCGTGCGTGCATGCGTGTGTGTGCACGCCTGTGTGTACATATGTGCGCGTGTGTGCATGTGCACATGTGTGCGTGTCTGTGAATTTGTGCATGTGTGTGTACATGTGTGTGTGCATGTGTGTGTGTGTGTGCATGTGTGTGTGTGTGTGTGTGTATGGGTATTTATGTGTGTGTGTAAGAATTTTGAATGTTATGTGTCGTTTTCTTGTAAATCAAATAACCAGCTTTACATAATAACATGTCTAGTTGATTGGTATAATCATGGAGTTGTTTAAGCAATGTTTTTACAGTTGACGGCCTTCTTATGGCAATCTAGGAATTGGGATTTTTTATCATTTTGAACACTTTAAGACACCCAAACCTTAGCCGAGAAAGTGATCTGTGCCATACATTAAATTTGTATTTGCATTTCTCACTGATAATTCAAGATGCTTTGTTTTGTTTTCAAAAATAACACTGTTTCTGTGCTAATGTTATTTTACAAATGAAGTATTCTTCTAAACCTGTTTGTTGGCTTACCAGAATCTATAAATCTTAGTGAAAAATTATTTTAATTCTGTTGTTTATTTCAAAGCATATGTTTCTAAACCAGGTTTTTAAAGAAAATAAAAGTACTTGCTATATATTCATTTCTAGTGAATACAAGCCTTGAAGCTGATTTTCAAAGAAAAGTCAGTCTTCTGTAGTATGTAAATAAATAGTGGTATCGTCCTAAATCTTATTTTCTTACTAAAGTTCATTAAAAAAAGTAGAATTCAGCCTCATAATGAGAAATTTTGTTCTATTAAAGGTACATCATGTAAAAAACTTTACCAATGGCAAATGCTTAGTTTTTTTTTGACATATTCTTCAGGGTCATATTGATATTTTGCTGTTTTTTAAAATGATTTAAATGTGATTTTTTTTTTTTTTTTGCCTCAGCAATGATTTTGCTTATTCTTTCTCAAAAACCTGCATGGAATAAACTATATCTAGTTATTTATGAATTGAAATGTGGTTCACTTTTTAGAGGATTCTTTTGTCATTGTATGCGGCCTAAGTCTATGTCGATTTATACAAGAATGAAAGTATTCTGTATATTGCCAAATTTTTTGGATATTTTTGTGATGGCTGATGCTTTACAGAATTTTTTAATATTCTAGATTGAAAAACTAAGCAAAAAATGTTGTGAAAATTTTTTTATTGGTTAGTAAATATTAGTTACAGCATCATATAAATACAAATAGGTTATTTTGCAAAAACACATCAAATATCAGTTTCTTTAAATGTTAATCTGCGAAATCTTAATATTTTTGGTTTAACTGTCTTTTGTCATAACCTTGGATATGCATTAAATATTCGTAATTATTAAATTAAACTTATTTTCTGACTTTATCTATATTTCAAAGAAAAAGCGATTAGGATTTTATAATAATTGTTTAATAAATTCTATTATTTTATCAAACTTTTCACCCCTTTATTTCTATTATAACTTATTTATAATCAACAAATAAAAATTTAATGTATTAAAACTATTAAAATTAGGAAAAATAATAAATCTTTCATACAACATCAGTCAGATTTATGTTTACAATAAATACGCAACTAAATAGCTTTTTTTTCCAGCATATTTAAGGTAAGATTTCATTCTATTTTTATAACTTTCAACAGTTCGCAGTCCACTCAACCATGGTGCGCTGCACTGGGAAGGAAGAAGAGAGGAGGGGACGGGAAAGGAAGGAAGTTAGGGAGGGATAGGATGGGATTTTTTCGGATTTTTTTAAAAACCATGACTTTCATCCTTGTTACAACTTATTTGATCCCCTTGGATTAAGACTTCTTACTTGTTTATGTGTTGTTAATTAGTCTTTTGAAAGAGCATAATTATTGCCATAACCAATACCTTTTATATGTTGTTTTTCTTTTGGGTACAAATGTTTATTTTTTTTTTTTTTTTTTTTTTTTTTTTAATAGTGTTTAAATTTCTTGTCACAGTAGAATTTTTTTTTCTTTTTTTTTTATTTTGACTTATTTTTATAGATGAAACTTGTGAACATAGCCCTGAGCTTAAAGAACTATTGTTACAAAAACCTATTGTTTCTCAGCTTCATGATATATTTGAAGAAATCACAAATCTTTGTATTGATACCTGGTATGAGCTTTGTGGTTTACATTTGTTAACCCAACTTTTTTTTTGATAAAATAGTGCTAAAATGGTCAAAGTTTCTTTGAAGCTTAAATGGCCCAAATATCATTTAACATTTTTTGTCAATCTTTCAAAATACATATTGAGTTTGTATAAAATATATAGGTTATTTAATTCATATTTACAGCTGATGTCAATATTCTATTCAATAAATTTATCTTTTTAGTGTGGATATATCATTTTCTGCATATACTTGTTTGCAAAAGATATTTCAGACAAACATTGCAAGGGATATTTTAAAGCAATGTCGAAAATGTAATTTCACTCCCTATGTTGCACCACATGCTACAAAAAGAAAAAAGGTACACTCGCAAAACTTTTATTCCAAATGTTATATCATTTATGGTCGTACAAACCTGTTTTTATCTACACGGAAAACTAGAAAATTTCTAACTATTAATCATCATAGAGAAAATTGTTCTTATTACCTTTCAGCCTTAAAGGTGTCAGTGAATACTATTTCATGATTTTTCAATTTCAGTATTTTAAATTTTATTTGATCCAGGTTTAAAGATGGTAAAATTTGGTTACAAATTAATCTTTTTTTGATATTTCTTCAGAAATTTTGATTCTGCCCATGTTTTACTGTAATACTACTTTTGTTCTTGTGTTTATTTTGTTCTTATATTTTGACATTTCCTTCATACTTTAATCAAGTCTAGGGCTTTTGCCCAAATTGGTTGAAAATTCCGAGAGTTAAATCTTATATCTCTGAAATGATTTATAAAATATCATAGTTTTGGCATTTAATCACTTTTAAGACTTTTCCCTTGTTGATAACTTTTCAGAGCAAAACAGAACAAAACAGTCCCAAAACATGTCGATACAACTTTAAAACGTTAAAATTTTGTTTGAAAATTACATCTTATCATTTCCACTAGAAATTGATTTCCTACTCTGCCTATGCGCTGTAAGAAAATCATATTAGCATGGCAGTGGTTTCAAGGCTTTAATTGAAGTCAAATCCTTTTTTTTTTTAATATTTAGATTTTCTAGTGAAGGATTGTAAATATTTTTCTAAAGGAGCCTATTCAGTAGTCACCGAAGTGCTATTTTTGTTATCATGTTTTATCAGCTTTTGGATTAGCTCCATCAACTACTTACATTTGTTAATATTAGATGTTAGCCACTTATTTTTCGAAATTGTTTCTACTTTTATCAGATCTGCTTACTGCTTTTGTAGGGTTTAAATCACAGTAAAAAGTCAGTACCTATATCTTCTTCAAATCTTCAAGTCAAGCTGACCAAATTATCAGTTACTGATCAACTTACTTATGATGAATGGTTAAAAAGATTGGTTTATATCTTACTCTCTTCGCATGTTGTGAAAGACGATGTATTTTATGAACTGTTACCTCTCTGTCAATTAAAGGTAAATTAATTAACATTTCGATATAATAAAAATAGGCGTAACAAGCATATCCTTTTTGTTTTTTAATTATTGTAAAAAAAGCAGTTAATATGTTAATAAAAATAAGCTGATATTTTAATACCATTTATAGATTTTATTGATTGATAAGCAATACCTATACAAACAAAAAAATTGTTCTTGGTACTATTTTACAACCATAGCTGTACCATAGCAGGATAAAATTTAACTGGTTTTCTAAATAGAAAAAGCAGACAGTGAAGTGGGTTTAGCTATACTTTTTTATGTTGGTAAATTTACTTTAAAAAATTTTTTTTTTAGCTTTTTGAATATTTTTATACTTATATTTTCATAAAATTTCTTTAAATGTTACAACAAGGATATATACTTTTCCTTTAATTTTAGACAAGTTTTTCAAAGATATGTGTGCCATCAATCGTTCATAATATTCTTTGTGCTGACGAAGCCTATAAAGTTGCTATTAGTCATGCTTTCAACTCTTGGATATCCATGTTTGTTGGGATGGATACAAAAAATAAACATTTTGAAGGTAAAAATTATAAACTGTTTTTGGTTTTTTATGGTTTTAGAGAAGTACCCAGGCCCCCATATGTCTTCAATTATTATTTTCATTGGCTAAAATTTTACTTTATTTTTGAGTTAAACCTTTTAGATATCATTATCAACATTATCTTTTAAATGTTGTTATTTTATTTACAACTAAAAAATTAGAAATGAATATATTATAGTTATAGATACAAACATAATGATTTATAATGTATAAATATGGTTAGACCTTGTAAAATTGGCACCCAGTCAGTTTGCTTGACATTTTACAGAATTTCAAGCGTGTGAATCAATATATTAAATATAAAAATTGTAATAATGATATATAGTAACAAGTTTACATAGTGGGACTTCAAAATTTCCCTTTCTCCTTGTCTTATTTCAGCTTAGTTCTGAAATTTTGCTCAACCAATCAAACCTGGAGGTATTTGAGTAAGCAATTACGAAATAGAAATTAAATTATATTGAAAGCAATGCAATTTGGTAGCATTGTGCAATAATACAATCATAGTTTTTTAGAAAGGAAAACTTTTTGTAGTCGCTGACTACTATAAAGCATTTTTTCAATAGATTTTGAATTATTACTGTAGAAAATAACAAGTTTTTTAAAATAATTACCAAAACATAAATATTTGAAGACAGGTAATAAGAATCTCAAATTTACCCAAAAGTGTATATTAGGATATATCTTGTTTAATCTATACATTTTTGATGTGGGTACAGAGAACAAAATATACAAATGGTAAAATCTATTTAAATATACGATTTCTGTGATACTCAGTTGCTTTTAAAATAAAATTACCTTGACGTTATTTGAACAAAACCAAGTCATTGTTATAAACTCTTAACAAATTAAAAGGTAAAGTGTGAATAAAAAATAAAATTCTTGGTGTGTCATTTAATGAGCAATCAAATTTGAGTGACCATGAGTTTCAGACTCTTTAAAATTCTTGCAATATGAATTTGCATTTCGATATTTCATACAAAGAAGACAATCTTTAATCCCGTGATACTTTCAGAGATAAGCTAGTGTTACATGAAAAGCATTAATAAGTCATATATCTTTTCGTTGTCATAATATGTCAAAGAAAAGGATATCATAAACACTCTGAAAAAACTCTGCATTAATATATTTCGTGTTAAGAGAAAAAAGAAAAATAAAAGAGATATATAATTACAAAAACAGAAAATAATGATAATAACGATACGAAATAAATGAAAAAAATTTATATTTTTTATTTTTTAGGGATTTTTGAACAAAAAACCAATATATTATTTTATGGCCATGAACTTATTTATATTACTGATATTTTTGAATTTAACATTAATTCCTACAAAGCAAAAAAAAAAAAAAAAAACTAAGTTTTTTTCAATGATTTTATAGTCTTAAAGACATGGCAATTCTTTAAAGTTGTTTTAAATTTCTGTTGTATTCAGAATCGAAGACAAAAGTAATGAACTTGATATTGATCATTGTGAATTTACGAAAATTAGACATCCCATCTTCGTCAGATAAAATTTTTACTTGTTGGGATAATAATTTTTGGCTCGACGTAAACTATTTGGAACTGGCACAAGCTGCTTTGCGATGTTCAGAGTACTTTACTGCTACTCTATTTATGGAAATATGGGCTGACGATTTAAGGTAAGATCAAGAATTAGCAATTTTGGTGAATTAAAATTTCTGTGTACAACTGCAAAGAAAAATTTAGAAGTTGTTTGATTTTGTGGGTGTAGTATGGGGGTAGTAGTTTAGAAGTTAATTCGGAAATGTTGCTATTCAAATCCTTCAAAATAAATCTGTCAAAAGCTGATATTAAAATGTCCCTTTAAATTTTATCAAGTTTTGATACCCCTTGACGAGGATTGAACCATGGATTGATTGTAAAACATTTTTTTTGAAAACTTAATGTGTCAGTTTGTTTATTTATTATATGAAGTATTGCCAGAAATATCAATACTCATGATGGAAATGATAATGACTAACATATTGTGTGTATTTTTGATTTGAAGGTCTTTCATTATTTAAAAGTTCTTTTCTCAATTATTGTATATGCATTCAGCCTCTAATGAACTACTTTTACGATTAGTTTATGGCATTTTCTAAAATTGTTTTTTGAATTCTCAAATTACTGCATATTTGTAAATACTTGGCACTTTTTTTTTTATAACTAAGTCACAATTTCTCTAAGGCTGGAAAACCAATTTTTTATTCTAAATTTTCGTGCACAAAAAAGCAGGTGTACAGGCAAAATATAAGCCATGATATCATAAAAAAAATTAAAAATTTTACTTCAGGAAAAATGTTTCTTTGGGCTCAGAATCTACCATTGAGGCAAGCGAATCAGGCTCTGGGATTGAAAGCCAAGATTTTAAAATAGAAGGTTTAAGCGGAAATAGCTCTGACAGCCCATCAACGATGTTGAGTCAGCAAGTTTTATATGATATTTACACAAATATTGGTGATGTTGATATGGTGTATGGTGTGGGGGCAGGAAGCATATCAAATGCACTTACAAGGATTAAAACTTATCAACATGAAGAAAGCTATAGTAAAGCACTTTGTATGTATCTTTTTTTTTTAATGATTGTTGGCGTTTTATTATTATTATTTTTTTTTTTTTTTTTGGTTATGAAGTTTATGGCATTTAAATTTTTTATTAGAAGATGAAGACAAAGCTTTTTTAAATTATTAGTAATCAGTTCTAAAGAATCAGGATATTTTAAATAGTCCTTGTTTTTTCTTAACAAATTTTTTTTTGATTTTTTTGAAATTGAGCATGAAGAAAATTGATCCATAAGGACTAATTTATGCAATAGTTCTCACTTCTGTTGGTAGAAAACTTTCATATTTTACCCAGAAAGCTTGTCTTGGTCAATTTTTTGAAAGGTGAATAACACATCTTTTGGCTCCTCAAATTCAGGATTCAAAGTCACGTATCTGATAAAACACAATAATCCAGACTTTGTACCATTTCTATTATAGGTTGCAAAGAAATCATTTTCTGCATGATAATAAAATTTTCAGGACTGAAAAGCTGTAATAATACCAGTTCTATTTTAATAATGTTTGTTTGGTATTAGGTAATAATGTTCCTTGACTCTCTTGACAATTACAAATTGTCACATGAGATTTACTGTATTAACTCACTTGCAATGACCATTAGAATTTTTTGTGATAATTTGAACATACCAATAATTTTTTTTGATTTTTTTTTAGTAACAAGTGACCTTCATTCATGTACAACAGACAGATATTCTGATGTTTTAGAAGTAAATTTTTTTGTGGATAGTATATTTTATTTAAAAGCTAAAAGCTGTGAGAAAATCTAAATATTTTTAGATCTTTAGATTTTTTTTTTTTTTTTTTTTTTTAATCTTTATGATATACTCAATTGATATACTCACATAACACAGTTAAAAATCTTTTTGTCAATTACGTATCTAAAAAAACTCTCATTCTCAGATTATAACCCAAAATACTCTTAGACAATTAAAAAGCTTTAATTTTTCAACAAAAATCAATATCTTCAGAACAGCTCAACTGTTTGTAAAAAAAAAATTTGGTGATTTGATGCTATAAAAAGAGCATATTAGTGGTGATACAGATTGTTCTCTAACATCCAATACAAATTTTTTGTCAAGAAAAATTCTTGCTGCCATTTTATGCCCCCAAAATGCTCTTAAAAAAAGTTCTCAATTTTTTTAAAATTGATATTGCCAGAATGGCTGATTGTTTACAAAAATGCTGTTTGGTATGGGAAGTTTTTGCTATTTGTAAAATGAATTTTCTTGAGAAACTTGCATAAAGTAACTAAAGAAATTTTTCAAGTTTTATCACGTCAGGTGTTGATATATATGGTCACATTCTTTTTTTCTATGCATTTAATAACTAGTTTAACTTTCTGTTAAGTTCTTGAAACTGTATGAATTGACTTTTTTAATTAAATTTTTTGTTATTTTATTTTAGAACCTAATGAAATCTGGTTTGCATCACACTGCGATGAACTATATGAAAGGTTTACCTCCCTCCCAACTCAATCAAGTAATATTTTAAAAAACTATCTATGGCCCATATCTAGTTACTAACGTCTAAAAATTGTAACCATATTTTTCATACCTTTTTTCATAGTTAATGTATTATATAGTGATATAAAAATTTAATCTTATGAAGTGTGAACTACCACTAGTTGGATGCTTTTAGATCGTTATTGAAATTATTAAAAAGCACAGATATTGAATACTTTTTTTAATATTTTGCATGTCCTTTCTGAAATATATATTTATATTTTTTGTAATAAAAGTTTTCAACCTCAAACCCTTGAACTGGTCAAATTAAATTTGGTTCTGATGCCTAAAATCTTTAAAAGGTTGTTTAATGCGTATTATATTACATTTATGATATGTTATTGTTCTGTTTAAATTATCATTCATTTCCATGTTCGAAACCCAATTGTTTGTTTGGGATAAAATTTCATGACAAATGTGTGGGAAAATTTTTTGACAAATTTCTTCAGGCTGGAATTTGTTGTTACAACAGCTAAAACGATTTTCGACATATGTCTGGACGTTATATCATGTTTTGATAATTCAAAAAGACTTCTTAATGGCATCGTTTGATGTCAATTTTGAATTTTTATTGGTTGGGAATGGCATTTATTATATATATATATATATATTTTTTTTTTTTTCAAACATCTGGAATTGCCGTGAAGATTGAGAAAGGAATAATAAATAATAAATTTTTTTTTTTTTTTAGTTTATGCCTGCGTTCCATTATGATTAATTTTATTGTTCTCTTTTGTAGAATTATGATGTTTTTTCCTTTGTTTATTTATTTGTATAACGCGTTTTTGACACACCGCAAACTTACCTGCTCACAATCAGTATCCGTAGTTCTAGATTATCTCTGATGATGTTAAAAAAAAGAATTTATAATGATTTTAGTATGATTGGCATTTTGAGATTTTTTATCGGATTGGTTTTTGAAAGTTAAGAACATGCTAGTAGCAGTTCTGGTATAGGTAGTGGGAGTGGTCGCACCAGAGGCAATAGTATAAGTATCCTTTTCAAATGGTAGCTTCTTCGAATGGAATTAAATTGCCGTTTAAAATAATTAATATATCTACAATGGCAGTTGTTTGTTTGTTTTTTTCGATTTGTGAGACTGTGGGACTATTTTTATTTCCTAAAAATTTGATTTAATCTCCTTTTACGAAAATTTAAGAATTTTAAATTTCTAAAATACTCATACTTAAAACAGCTTTTTAAGAAAGTATCTGAAAACTGACTTTGCTGTTATTATCTGCTTTTATGAAAAAAAAATTTTTTGTTTTAGTGCAAGGAGCATCAATATGAGATCGCTTGGAGAAATAGTATTTGGGATTCCACCAAACTTAGGTTTTGTATTCTTTTTTATTTTTGAATGAACTAGGTAAGCCGAAAATTCAGGCCTTTAAGAATTGTGTGTTTACCTTATGTACTTTATTTTCACATTCACTTAAGGTTGTATTCATTTTCTAATTGGGCCTGGAATATATTCCATAGAAGAGTGGTATTGCTGGTTTCATCTATATTTAATACAATGGTCATTTCTTAATTTCAGTTAATTCTATAAGCATGCAATTTTTATCATTTTAAAATTTCTTATTCACACAAAAAATAAATATTTAGGGTAAATAAACTTTATTATAACAATACATGGCAGAAATCCATGTATGCTATATGGAGATTATATAATATTTTCAAAATTTCTTATATATTTGCTGTTTTACAGCACTGATGTGTTTTATTTTTGTTGCCTTGTCTTTCATGTATGTATATTATTACTAGCGATATTCTTTAAGATCTTTTCTACCTCACTCACTGCTATGATGAGATGAAACAGCAGATTTTTCTATTGTAATATAGATGAAAATTGATGTGTAGATAAACTGCTCAAAATACGCACTCATCTACAGTAAGTTCCATCAAAACAGTGGCTTTCTTTAAAGCATATGAGATCAAAAATTTATTGCTTTCTCTAAAACTCAATGTTTTTTTTTCATATTTTTAGCAATAGCTAAGAAATTTTATCGCTGTTGAATAGTTTTAGATATATTTATATTTATTTATATTATATTTATATGTATTAAAGTTTTATGAATAGTAAGTCTTATTAAACCAATGAATTGGATGTTAATTTCAGGTCTCTTCTTACATTATGTAAAAGTGATGAAGTTATCGCTGAGTTTACTTCCTTTCTATTGGACATATTCAGCATCATGACCACATTTCATTAATTTCAATCATTATTTTATGGTGTTGTGATGATCCGGGGAACCATTCAAACCTTTTTATGAAAGCGATTTTATTTTCAGTTTTAGTGTGGTTGATAAAATGGGTTTCCATGAAAACCTGTATGAAAGTTTGTTATCATTAAGACGTGGAGATATCGATGCATTTTATACTCACGCAGAAAATGCTAAGTTACAAGTCATAAGAACTGCCCCAACAAATTATCAATCAGCGAAAGCCCTTTATGAATTCATGTCAAAATGCTTTGTGGTGAGCAAACTTCAAATTGCTGCAAAATGTTTTAAAAGGTTGGTATTTTACTGTTGTCAACCAGTTTTTAGTTCTATTTTATGTTTTTTCCCCTATCCCAATGCCCTACATAAATTGGGTTAAGTACTGTTATTCGCATGTATGTATAATTGAGGATTATATCAATTACTACCTTTTTAAGAAGATAAAAATCTCCTTTTAATTTGTTTAAATAACTGTTTTGGCTGTAATAGACTGGGAGCTCAGGGGGAAAGATCTCCACTGTCGCAGTAATTTATGGGGTATACTTTTTCTGAAGTATTTTTTTGCATAGATTATAAGTTTTTATATTATTCAAGCAGAGGCTGCATTTTTAAGTTATGGGCTACAAATATGGCCTGTTTTTAATACTACCTTACAGATCTGAAATTTGTCGTATATACTAATTTTAAAGCAGGGAAAAAGAATATCACATGCCCATATATGGTCAGAGCTAAATATTAGTTCTATGGAAATGAAACCAGGTATATAAACTAATTGTAGCTTTAATAATTAAAATATTTGGTCAAAATTTAAATTTACCCCAAAACTGGGTCACATACTCATATCTATATTTTTATTTAAATTTATTATTTACTATAATTTCAGCGAAAACAATTTTAGTTTTTGGTTTAGCCATTTTATGGAATCGTTAAATTAAACATCAATATTATTATTATTATTGAGTGTTCATAAAATAAAAAGGATATCTGTTTAAAATCATTAGCAGTACATAATTTTCAAAAAATATAGATGGATATTATCGAGTTTTAAGATTTTATATTTCTACCTGTTATCTTTGCGTTTCTCATAAATGTTTGTTACCCAGCAGTATCAACAGATTTTCCAATATTTATCTTATTTCTTATAACATTGATACCAGGTTTATTTAACTCTTCTTCCTGGGTGCTTATATTCCAAATTCTCCAATAATTGGAGAATCACTTATTGATAATAATAATACGAACCATAACGAGCATAATTCTGTTTATTTGTAACAAAACACAAAACACTCTTATCTCAAAGAAAAGTCATTCACAAAATGCAGTTCCTGCTGAAGTTCAATGAAACTGACATATATCTTCCAAAACTGTGGTGTTTTGCCAAAAATTCCACTTAGCATTGTTATTTCATCATTTTTGTAAGATGACTAATTCTAAATAAAGCGATTCATTGAAAAATTTGTACAAATTAAACTGTTTTTATAGTTTATAGCAACCCCATTACATTTTCGGGTATTTGGTTGATATCGATCACATATTCAACAAACAATCTATGAATTCCTTCGCTAAACACTTCATGAACAATTATATTGCTTCCTTGATGAAATATCTATAAAAAGAAATATCAGTAAAGATGTTATATCAGGGTGTTTTTTATCAATATGAATGTCTCCGTTACTTTTTATAACATATGGTGTATACATATAACATAGGGTGCATACATATACTATTTAATATCTAGAATGTTCTATTATCACCTTTTATTCCTCCTGAAGTACACAATCCAGCCTGATATACATCCTTTTTTTCTTTTCTTTTTTTTTCCTTCTTTTCTTTCTTTTTATTAATAGCTTGAAAAAGAATTTTTTTTGTTTTTTTGAAAATTATTTCTTTGAATATTTTTTTATTAATAAAAAGATATCTTTTTTTTTTTTTAATTCCCTGCAATTGTTTCAATATAAGTTTATTTGAGGGAATTCACAAATTCACAAATAGTTTGGTTGGCTCATTTACAACTTCCATCCTTTGAAAAAAAAATTTTTTTAAGTCCAATTGCAATCTTTTTTTTTTTTCTTTTTTTTTTTTTTTTTTTTTTTTTTTTTTTTTATCAATTTTTGAAGCTGGATTTTTTTTTTTTTACAATCGCTGTATAATTCTTGTTGTGGTTAAAAATCCTTTTGACCATAGAAGACCATAGAAATCTCTTTTTTATTGTTCTTTTTAGTTTAGCTGTTTTGTTAGTTTGATTTAAGATAAAAATCTGACGCACTAATAAAAGAAATGCTTTTTTTTTTTTTTTTTTTTTAATTTTTTTTCATGTAAGATTTTAAGTATATATCAAACTTTTATATAAGTATGTTTTATACCCACTTTCATACAAATCTGAAGAAGTAACTGTATACTGAATATGAATATGAGAAATAATTTCTAAAGTGCCGCCGTGACAGGCTAAAAATTGAATGACTGGAATTGATTTAACTATTTTAAAATTATTTATTAAACATTAAATTAATTTTGATTTTAAAGTGTAATTGCAGTCTTAATGGAAAAAAATAAGGGTCTAAATTTATTCTATTTAGGTTTTGAGATAGGCTTTTCCTTAGCCAAGTTGTTATATATATGTACCTGATTATTAAAATTTTTTATCCTGCATAGATCGGAAGTGTAAAGTAATAAAAACTTTTAAAAGGCTAATGGCATACAGTTGCACAATCTTCAGAAATAAAAAAAATTTTTTAAAGAGGTTTTAATTTTAATGATTAAGAATTTGTCCAGTGGAAATTTAAGACAGAGTTTATATAGGTTTAATCAAAGGGATAATTTAACCACAATAGCTCTTTCAATGAAAACTATATAAAAAAAGTTTTAATTCAGACTATGCTTAGAAAATTAAGGAAGCCTCAAAATTAACTCCAGCGTTCAAATTCAAATTATTTATAAATTTTTTATAAATAACTTTTACAATTACATGAATTGATAATGTTAAAATCGCCTCATTGGGAAAAATGAAAATAATAATAACATTAAGAATAATATACAGTCATTTACATGGTGACTCGTAGAAGATTGTTAGATCTTAATAAAATATGTGATTTTTTTCTTAAAAAACATTTAAAATATCATTGATTTTTGGAATAAAACACCACTTTTTTTTTAAAAGTAAAGTACGAGTTGCAATTTAAACTTTTACCTTTTAGAAGTTACTTTATAAAAAAAAAATGTCAAAATCTGAGCATAAGAGATCTTTACTCTGTAAATTAATATATTCCGGATAATTGATTTTTGCACTTTATCTAATGTTCCAATTTTTTTAGACATACAGATCATTTTAATTTGATCATTCCAAGAAAGATCTTCATCGATGTATATTTCTAAAAACTTTATAAATTTTTCTCTTTTTATTATATTTTTGTCAATATGTTTTCTTTTTGAGTGAAAAATTCAGTAAAAATTGAGTTTAAGGAGAACTTGTTTTCTTTGAACCATGTTGCAATATTTCAATTATTTTGGTTAAATTTGAAACTGCACGTGTTTTATTTTATTAAAAAAAACAATGCTTATATCTTTTTCTGGATTTTTCAACTGTATTATTTTTCAGTGGTAATGTGGAAGATATAAAATGTTGTACCAACTTACTTAACGATTTTCAATACTATGAACCAGCTTTGTCAATTGAAATATCTACATTAAGATCAGCTTGCACTCAAAATAACTGCAGTGAAGAAGCCACATCTGAATTAATTTCAATCACTGATAAACATATTAGGAATCTTTGTAAAGTTGCAAGAGAAGCAAAAAGTTTTCAGGTAATTTAATTTATACATATAAGCTAAAATCCTTTAGCCCTCAGTTTCCTTTTCTAATCATGCTGTAATTAGTTAGATTGAATGGTTTAATGACTGATTTGCTTTCAATTACCAAGCATTAGAAAAAAATTTTTTATAAGGCCATCCCTTTTAACTTGAGTAGAATCATCTGAATTATTAACATGATAAAACTCTTCACAAGAGAGTTGCTTTTTAGAAACTCTTTTAGTCTAAATTTTCTCTTTACGATTTTATGTTTTCGATTGTTTTTAGCATTTATTCTGACTGAGACTAATCCTCCAAAAAAGAGTCCAGATACGGTCTAAAGTATTATTTTTGCAACAACTTATTTAATGCTTTTGGCATCTCTCAGTGAACTTTTGAAATTTCTAATTCTGTAAGATTTCTACGATGAAATTTAGAGGTTTTTGGAAGCAAAATTTCAAATTTTTCAATACATGTTTTTTACAGGTTGCTGAAAAATGTTTATATCATTTCCAAGAGCTTGCAAAGATTGGAACAATTCCAATGGACTGGAAGCTTGAAGAAGCTAAATTGTACTGGGCGAAAAAAGAAGCTAATCATTCTATGCATATAATGAAGAAACTCAATTTGCGTGCTGAAAAGGTATCAATCATCTTCCAAAAAGCAGTAGTACCAAAAGAGTTGTATTTTTTTAATTTTATCAACATTATCATTATTAGACTGCAGTCAAGACAACGCTCTTACACAATCACTTTGTTTTGAATATGCGGTCTGTCTCATTCTGATACTTCAATTTATTTTTCAAAAGGCTGTTTTTTTTTCTTTTTTTGGTCTCAAAAGCTTTATAGTATTATAGCATGTTTTCTTATCAAAAAATTCCTTCTCTTAACATTGGTAGATACTGCAATGTCAAGATTGTGACAAGTTATCTCCCCAGAAGATTTTCCCTGTAAAATGCCTTCAATTTGGTTCCTTTGAAAAATTTATTTACTTCCATCATTAAATGTTATATGCAATCTATGTGCATACCATCCATTCATACATACAAGACATTCAATTAATTTTTATATATATTTCATATATTAAACAAGACTTTTGAATTACACTCAGAAGGCAGATTTTTTAATGATCAACTTTTTAGCTGTGATGAAAGATTTACCCAACCTAAACTATATCATTCATCTAGCGCGCATACTTGATCAAATTTCTTCTCGTATTGTTTATAAATATTTTTGAAAGTTTGTTAATTAAGATAGAAGACATAATTGGTTTTAATATTTTCAAGATTTCAATACCTGAGGTCAAATTAAATTGCACGAAAAGGCTAAATCTTCTTAGTAACAAAATGCTTGAGTCAAAATTCTTTTCAAACTATTTTTCGTTATTGACCCCTTTAGGTCAGTTTTTTGCACTTACTTGCTGATCTGTGATTTGTGATAATAAAATTCATTAAAACAAGGAATTGTCAACAAAAATTTTGCCTTTGAAATAAATGCTTCTGAAACTGGCTTAATTTTTTTTTTAATAGAAATTTAACGTCCTGTCAACCAACAAGAATTATTTGCTAATGAAACCTTAACTGAGAAAATAGCTTGGCTAATAAGTATTTTGATAATGATAGCATGATTTATTTTATTTTCAGGGAGATAGTGACTCAGCATTATCGCTATATCCAGTTGTTCTTAGTCTGTATGGACACTGGCTGGGTGAGACAAGATCTCAAAATCCGGTTCATATAATGGAAAACTTCTTGGAACCAGTAAATTATTTCTTATTATGTCTTCTCTTTTTTCCTTTATTAATAACGATATACAAATGTTTTTTTTTCCCATAGAAAATGATCAAAATTATATGTGTCTTCAATTGCAAATATTGTCTAATTAAATGCATAGAAAAAGTCAACAAGGTATTTTTTCGAACATTACCTAATATTTAGTATTTTCCTAATTTATTAACCTTGCTGTAAAAACAACCTTATTTGTAACTATATAATTTAAACTTTAATTGGTTCTGCTATTTTTTTTTATTATTTTTTTAGTTTGGTAAATGGGTAACTTAACACCATGCTTTTGTTATGTTATTGAACTTTTACAAATCTAAATGCTTTCCAAACCTTTTTATATGTGGCAGGCTTTTAAACAGGTCAATGCAGTAACTGAACATGTTAACTGAAAACGGAAACAACAACTTTGATGAGGCATAAATTTACTTTTTTAGTTTTTAAACATAAAATAAGCTTGTAACAGGAGGCTAAAGATTTAAGAAAAAAAAATGTCACTTAATAATAATATTTTTCGAGATAGATGTAAATTTTGAAAGCTGTATTTCTATGTTAAGATTTGAAAGTTTGAGATTTAGTGATGCTCACTTACATAGTTACTCATCAAGATGTTTGGTTTGCCACAACTGTTGGATGAAAACCAAATGTGCATTTGGATTTTAATACTTGTAACTAGGATTTTTTATAAAAACTAGTGGGTTGAATTGTTGAAACTTTTTAAATTATACCCTATCCAATTATTAAAGATTCACATGAATGGTGTTTTATCTATTATATTTGTTCAACGCTATACAGCACACTACCATTCTAGTTATGTTTATGAAGAAATGCAGTTTTTTTAACTTGTGGAAAGTTTAATTTTGAATATGTTGATCTCGGTTATCTCAGGTTTTTTTAATGGTTAGGAAGCCTTGTGATCACAGCCAAAAATTGTTTTAAGTTATTACTTGTACAACCACATTTTCTGATTTTACAAACTCTTTTATTTCTTGGTTTAAAATTTTTTTATTTTTTTAGGCAATTGATATAATGGAAGGGGAAGATTACAGTGGTGACTGTACTCCAATTGATGTAAGACTTATTTTTTGAAGTAAAACATTATTTTTATCAACAGAATTTATTTCATTACGTTTAAGCATACCACTCAGAAGTCTGTAATTAATATTATTCTATTTGTTTGTATTTAATTGTAATATAATTCATCCTTATTTCAGAGTGGGTTTAAAGTAAGAATAAAAATTTTTTGTCATTAATTTCCTTTAAATAAAAATATATTTTTAAAAATTTTCTTAGTTCAGAAATATTTTGCCTGCCACCTAACAAAAGAGGAAATTATCTCATATTAAAAACACTCACTTTTCTCCATGAATTCAAAAAAAAAAGATTTCATGTGCTATTGTCTTTAATCTGGATTTTTGTGTTGTCCGTGTGTTCGTTACAGGTTTTTTTTACACTTTCTAAAATCCATACTAGAATTATTATTATTGTAATAATTATTCAAAAGCCCCTTAGGCCTTTTAACTATAGTTTCAGAAAAAAGATTATATTTACAATGCAGAGAATTTTGTTTAAAATTTTAACAGGAATCCAGTGCACTGGGTCTAGAGACAAATTACCTATAATATATATCATTAGTTAGAGTTTTTTTACATGAGGATATAGTCCCACAATGTTACGTCAGTAACACTTAATGGGTTGAAATAGCATGAGAACTTTTAAATAACATTATTAGCTAAAGGAGATAAATTAGGCTGGTTTATAACTAATATCTGTCACTCAATAATTTTCATTTTTTATGCTAAAGAACAGCTTTGGTTGCATAAAATTGTGTTGAGAAATAAAAATTAACTCATGAGCTTGTGCAAAAGTTTAAATGGCAGACGATTTTTTGGCAATAGTGAGTTGATTGTGTAGTGAAAGTGAAAGTGGTTGGAAGTTAATTTTGGATACAAATCCAAATTTTAACATATCTAAATTTTAGTTTTATGGTAATGTATTGATAACATATATTTTTTGATTCAGGCATACCATTCCCTTGCAAAATATGCTGACACGCAGTATCAAACACTTGTGGAATACATAAAATCTCCTGCCTTTGAAAATAAACAAAATTGCATGCGTGTAAATAAGGTAACTCCACAGTTTATTGTTTTATGCATAGTTTATTAAGTTTTTTCTATTTTGATCTTTTTCTTACTTTCTAATAAAGGAGTCATAGACATACCTTTCTTGCATATTTTTCAATCCTGTCTTAAATTCTTCTTGTTCAACTATTTTTTCATAGATTTTTAACAAAATCTAGAAATATCGATTGTAATCAAATTTGATTTAAATTTTTCTCATGTTTTAACTCAACAATTACATTTCTTCATGTTAATTCTCTTTGTTAAAATAATAACAGCTAATTTATTTAAGATGCCTGTATACGTTAAAAGGCTTTTTTTCTCTACTAAGGTTAATGGATATCTCTTAGTTATTATTATATATTATGTTTACATTAGACAGAGCTTGAGGATATGCCCAAAGGAATAAATGATCCAGTTGTGTAAGTATAAAGATTTTCGTGTTGTTCTGCTGCTTGTTGTTTATGATTGTGATTAGAATAATACCTTTATTATTTTACTGGAAACTATTTTTTTTAGTGCATCCGTTTACATTTACTTAATTTTTTGAACACTTGTAAATTTAATAGGTTCTTTTCGTTGATGTGTTGGTATGCTTGGCTGTCAGGAAATTTTACTCCCAAATTATTAAATTTTTTTCATAGAAAATAGAAATCATCACAATAGAAATGTCACATGTGACATGTGGGGGAAAATAGAGGTTATAGTGCTGTAATATTTTTTCTTTAGGAATTATGGTGCAATTCTTACCAACATATTTTTATAAAAGTCAAGTTTTGCTTCTTGATGAATCAAAAGTCTAATTTTCCAAAGAAAGATTTTACGTAAATTTATGCAAATTAGTTTCACATCTTGAACTTAGTGCCAGCAGTCACATTATAAGTCCCTTATTACGAACATCACTTAACCTCAATTGATGATCACCGATGGCAAAAATATCACATCTGAATATAAAATGTATTCATAGATTGCCAAATTATAATTATAGTCTTGATAAAGCTTAGCTTCTCAACGTAACTCCTGATTATTATATTCTAATCTAAATAGGGTAAAATACAGCTGAATTCAGGATAGCATCACTGGAGTAGAGAATTCTATATTTATATTTATATTTATATTATTTTGTCAAAATTTAATTTTTACCGATTAATTTGTATGCTTTTTGGCCAAACTGCAAATATTTTTAATAAGTTATTACATCAGAAAGTCTTGCTAGCGATTTTTAATGGATCTTTAATTTCAAATGTATAGAAACAATTATCTTTTTGAAGCATGAAGTCAAAGACAAAAAAGTCACTATGATATCAAATCGTTGATTTTTTATAAAACTTGGAATTTCCAATAAATCAATTTAATCGCACATTTCCATTTTTCTGTTGACAGGAGTTTTAAAGGAAAATCTGACAGAAAACATGGAATTTATTGTTTTTGTTAGTTAAGGCGACTATAAATAGTTTCTAGACTATCATAGTTTGAATTTTTATTTCCTTATTGTTTTGTAAAAGACCATTCACAAGTGAAACTAATAATAAATAATAAATTTTTTTAGTAAGTTTACTTGGTTTTCTACTTACTTGGTTTTTTTCTTTTTCTTTTTTTTTTTTTTTTTATCGTTTAGTTTAGTTTAAACTCATTCTGTGTTTAAGTTGGACCAGACAAACATGTCAAATAAATTAAGGAATATTCGGTTCTTCTCAATGTAATGCTTTTGGATTGCTCACATAACATTTTTGCTTAATTAAATCTTCTTTTTTTCCTTATCAAGATATTAAAGACACAATTTATACATTATATGATATTTATAAAAAATCTTATATTAAGTTATGTTATATTTAGAGGTTATATAATGTAGTGAGATTTGTGTATTTAATTTTAATATTTCAGAATATTTGGTTCTTTGTCCACAGGTTAGAGGTGCTCTTAAAGTTTTTTTTTTTTTTTTTTTTTTTTTTTTTTTTTTTTTTTTTTGAA
>JAUZNK010005903.1:0-40272 GCA_035046665.1 Euphysa ruthae
AAACGAAATGCTATGTCCAGAGAGAGTAGAGCTGAGTGCATTTTCTGCGAACATTTTCTATATACAAAATTTAAAAATTCAAAAAAAATCTCCAATTAAAGTTTTATCTGATATAATTGCCAGGTATTTGTCTTTCATTTTAATTAAAAAAGTAATGCATCTAGACTCTCATCTTATTATATTCAAAGTGCAGGTTAAGATTTGCAAAATACTTACAAAAGTTGGAAAAATTTCTGTTGAAATAATTTTCTACTTTATTTACATTTTTATATTAGAGAATTCATCTTCGTAGCAAATCAAGTCACATTCTAGTGCTTTTTTCATGTTTTAAACATTAAAAAAACTGAGCCCAATGTAAATTCCAGAGGGAACCCAAATTTCACTATTTTTGCATGAGAAAATTTTTTATAGTTTTTACCAAATATTTTCTATTTGAGAAATCACATTTGAACAAAAAAACTACATTTTACAAAACAGAAGTGTTGTACATTAATTTTAACTGTGTACATTAACCTATATTTTGGTTAGATTAAATGCAAATATCTGTTCACTCTTAATAGTTACAGTACTGCTGTACATGTTATATGAGACGACTGAAAAATTGCACTAGGTGGCTTTTTGATTGAACAAAGTTGGTTTCTCCCCAGGGGTTTTTTGGATAGGAAGGACATCCAGGCAGTAAAACTTGGTCTAATACCAAATAACATAATTCAGCAAAACCCTAATATTAGGGTTTTGCTGAATTGATCTGTTATCTTTCACATTGTCACAGGCTTATGCTAATCTTTTATACAGTGGGGTGTGATTGTAATTTGATTCTGATATGCTGCTTGCTCTGTGAAGCAAGATTAAGGTTAAGATGGGAATTTAGAAAAGTGACATCAAGTGACAAATAATGATAACTAATTGTAGACCTAGATGGATAAAGTGATGATTAAGGAGGGAATTTATCAGCTAGTATGATCATCAAAAAGATTTTCTCTAGTCTATTGATCTTATATTTAGCAATCAATCAAACCTCATTTTCCAAAACAAAGTTTTCCTTAGTTTATCTATTATATTTCACCAAATAATTAAAGCTGAAATTTAATGTCAATTTAATGTTCATCTTCCACCTTCTTGATAGACATTGTAAAGATTCCTTTTGCCAAGTGAAGCCTCCTTTCTCTTTAATCGTCCTTTCAATTGGGAATGTTCTTGGAAATTTCAGCATTAATTAGCAGGTTGAATTATAACGCTGTTAAATGTTTCTAGGAATTGTAAAAACATTAAATATATGAACCATAAAATGTCTAATGAAAAATCTCATGTGGATAAAGTATAATGCAGAAATTGCTTTAAGGGGGTTATTGATCGTATAAAAAATCAGCGGGATTGAAAGGATTCAAGTTTGATCTCTACATTCAGAGATTATTACCTAAAAAGCATTAGTAATAAATTTAATTATTTATCAACTACTCCAAAGACATGTTGATCTATTTTAAAGTGCTTTTTAAACAAAGTCAAAATGCAAGTTATTTTACCGCTCATTTTTGATAATGTCTGTATTATATACTAATTTCAAGGATAAGGCCATGTTGATAAACAAGTTCTTTACAAAACAGTTAGAAAGCCTTATTTTGAATTTAGATCAAACAGTCGTTTATCTGATATCCAATTCACAAGTACTGAAATAACCAAACTAATTAAACTGACTTAAACCATAGTATATCACATGGCTAACAATTTAATAAGAATAATTAGATCATGATTCATTGATTAAGCCCATCTCCTTCATTTTTAAATCTATACTTAGCTCTGGGAGTTTCCTGACTCATGGAAGAAAGAAATTATAACCCCTGCTCACAAAAAAGAGCTGATTGAAAAACTATAGACAAATATCCTTTCCGCCAATGCAAGGAAAGATATTTGAAAAAATTTGTTCATAGTTAGCTATTTTAATACCTTGATACCAATAAATTACTAACTAAAAATTAGCCAGGCTTTAGAAGGGGTGTTTCTTACTTATTGCGATTAATTTATATAACCCAAGAAATCTGTAAAGCTTTTGATAGTTCATGTTTAAAAACCAGATATTTCTAAATCTTTTTATAACCTTTAGCAAATGGGTTTTTTTTGTAATAAAAATAATAATTATCATAATAATTATTAAAGGCCATTTGTGTTAATAGTAAATTTTGCATATCATTAGATAGTTATTTAAAAAATCGTTAAAAAAAGCGTTCTTCTTAATTGCCACACCTCTCCTTAGTTAAATAGTAATGCTAGTCTTCCTCAAGGGTATGAATGGAAACAACAACATAAAAATCTTCCCTTTTGCTTTAAGTGATTTTTTGTAAGTCGAGATCAATGTCAGCATAATTTACGGTTAGTTATCCATCAAAACCTAACTCTCCCTGTTAATCGCACTCTAATTTATGGTCTCAGATCTATTAACTATCAATTCATATATTCCTGGAGCATTCTACCCCCTGAAATACAAACAGCTGATAAAAATTCTCAATCACCCTACATGTTTAAAAAGGCATTGTTTGACTTCATAATAAAAAATATGTTAAACTTTTGTTGTGAATTTTCACTTGTTTGTTTGCACAAAATTGACCGTTTTTTTTAAAAATTGTTATGCTTGAATTTATTAGGTGTTGTTAGATCTGTTTTATTACTTAGTTGTGTATTAATATTAAAATTGTACTATTTCTCTTTTTATACATATTTTTCTTCCTATTAAGATCATTCTTAATTATTTTGTACATGTTTCGTTTTTGTTAATACTTGAAACAGCGCCAGAGTATTGCATAAATTTTTTTGTCACTTATTTTTAATAGTTTTTACAATTATGACTCGTACATTTTATAAGTAATGAGTTGATTTATATTTTATTTACATTTATAAATAATGTAGTTTTTCATTTGCAAGAAAAGGTTTGATTTGGTTTGATTTTGGTCCAGTACTATTTTTATTAACGATCTCTCAAAAGCCTTGATTCAATGTATAAGCTGTGTGCTGATGACACATCACTTTTTTTAATCAGTTTAAAAATTAAATAAACATCTAAATTAAGGAATGAGCATATAGATAGAAAATATCTTTTAATCCTTATCCAAATAAACAAGCCACTGTGATAGATTTTGTTCATAAAAGAAAGTCAGTCATGCACCCAATTTTAACTTTTAAAGATGTCCCTGTCTCTGTTGACCCTCTCCAAAAATGTTTTAAAACATTCTTCAATGAAATGTTTAATCCTAAACCTCAAAATGAATTCAAAAAATCTCAAGCGATAAAAGGAATAACTCAACCGTCTACACCACAACTTACGCAGAAGGTAATAATTAACTTTTTATATATCATATGCACAACTATATATTCATGTACAACATGATACTGTGTTTTTATTTATGATCAGCGTGATAATGAGAATTTTAAAGAAATTGAATATATGCAATATAACGCTGCACTGGATTACAGGTGCAATTAAAGGTAAACCTTGCGTAAAAATATAAAACTTGGCTTTGAAAGTCTTTTTGACCGACAAAGGTACCAACTTCGTTCCCAATACTTTTTAAAATTTTAATGATTAGAAAGGTAATAAATTTGAAAATGGGAAAAGTGATGAATATGGATGCATCTCCCATTAAACTTCCTGCCACTTCTTGTGCTTGATTGCTAGCTGCACTGCTACATTAAGGTAACTTCTCATTGATGGATAAAAAATTTATATTTGAAAGCTTAAGAAAATTTTGCTAGTTTGATTGATATACAGAAAATAGCAATCTTAGCAAAAGCCTATTTCCTAAAAGCACAAATCAAAGTATTTTCATCAGATCAACTACGAAGAGAAATTAATGGTGTAAGCGGCAATATTGGTGGTGCCAAATTGTTCCGGCAGCTTTGGAATAGATTTGTGATTCTCAACAAAAAGTTGTTGTTATGGTGATCTATTTTGGCAAGAAGGAATGCAAATTTTAATACTTGCTGATGTAGCTAGAAACAGAGAGCCTCAAAAAAGAACACAGAAGATTTACGACCTTTTGAAAGCAAGTGCAGGTATGTTTACAAGTCAGAAAAAGTTCTAAAACACGTTTAGTTAAAATATAAAAGAGGGCTGTATAATCAACACAGTTAATTGCGAAAGCGAAAAAGTGAGCATAGCGAGATTTGCAGCTGGAGTTCATTTGGTAGCAACCATAAAAATTTTCTATAGTAAGGAAGGTTTTATTTAATATATTATGATAATGGTATGATATGATATGATAACTTCGTTGTTATTTACCAAATCAAAACCAAATCAAAATTAATTTCAATACTTTCCACAGAGATATATTAGTTAAGCATTTCACAAAGGAATCATTAACATTCCATTCGAATGTAAACATCAAATTTCTTTAATATTTAATGTCATGTCTTTACAAAGACGGGTGTTTCAACTGTAAGTTAAAGTTAAATTTATTTAAATTATATTTTAAATCAAAAATAATCTTTATATTTCACTATGTATGCGATATACCATAAAATAATTTTTTTTTGTATAAACTATTCTTCCCATAGGTTAAAACCAAATCAAAAATAATTTCAATACTGCCGAAAGAAAATTTAATTCTGTTTAGCTGCAGCTTTAATCACTGGTAACTTAAAAAAATTTGTTTATTGTTGAATTCTGTTCCAGTTTTCTTATATCATCAATTACCATATACCTATTCTAACTTTGGCTTGCCAACAAGCTTGCCATGCTTTCACAAACCTTTATATATTGATAGCAAAACTGTTTTCCTGTTTTCCAGTTATAGCCATTTTCCATTTTTGTAGTTAAAAAGAACATGAAAAACATAGGAATATCAATTTGTGAATGAAGCAGCTATATCTAAATTTGCGCCACAGATGCTACCACCAATGAAAACATCTGTGCATTACCACTTCCTACAACTTAATTTGCTGGTAATCAATTAGAAAGTGTTGATGTATGTGCAGTCTAGTTTGCTTAACTTGGAATTGCAAATTCCAAGGTAAACCTGTGTGCTATTTTGAATTCTAGTAGTTTTCTTTTTTCTACGAAATTCTCAGAAAGATAAATTGCTATTTTTATTATAAAGGCTAATTATAGCCTGACTTTAACTTTAGTTAGACTTGGAAATATCTAAATATCTAATAAACTATCTGGTTCCTATTCTAGAAATATGAATTTATTTATGTTTTCAATAGGTATTATAATGTAATATAATATTGTATTTTGAGTTGTTAGTAATTTATATTTAGCAGTTATAACTAAATTTTCATTCCATATTTGCTGCATATAGGCTGTAAATATTACATAGATTAAGCATGTTTAACATTTTTCTCAGGTTTGCATTTTATGAGTGAAATCGTCTGGCATACTTTCAATTTTTTTCAAGATAAATTTAAAGATTGTGATAAATAATGAGCATCTTCGCATCAAATGATAAAGCACAGCAAACATTTCTTTGACTTTTCCATCTAAAATGACATAGCATTAGGTGTTTCTGTTAAAATTTTTTATAATATTAATGTTTTTCATGAGCACATACGTGCTGAACAATTTTCCACGATGCTTTTTCCTACAAAGCATTAAAGGCAGGTTTATAATCAACAAAGTTAAAATGAATATCAACAATTTGCTCCCAAGCTTATCTAGGATTTGTCCCATAACATCATTTAACGCTCTTACTAATAGCCTTTTCTATTTTGTTTATTATTCATTTTTATTTGATTGGTGAATCCAGTGCCAACTTAAAATATTGGGTTTAAAGATTAACCTTCAAATTTTTATCATATATTTTTACTTGCATGTAGTTTTGGAAATGGCAGGGGAAATTTGTGGATTATGCAGAAAAACCGCATTATTATTCTATATTATTTAAATATAATTTAGTTTAGGAGCTCTCCTCCACCAATGATATGAAGTTAAAAGGAATCGAAAAATTTAAAAAATTAAGAAAAGAAAAAAAAGTTTGAGTTTTGATTTCTCCATTTTCAATTATGAACTTTTTAATTCGGAAGAAGATCTGAAAGATCTTATCATCGAATCAGGCAGTGGTTCAATTCAAATTCAATTCACTGTAGGCCACACTGCCTCTGTTGCTTATATAGCTTTTAATTATAAATGCTTATATAGCTTATATAAGGCTTATGTAGCCTCTACTTTTACTTTATTTAAGCAAAGCTTCCAAAATTTTTGTTAAACAATTATTATGAGCTCTCATTTGCTTAGATTTTTAAAGTAAATTAGTTTACACATTTTTACCACACAAAAAATTTGATTTACCAAATAACTCCAAGCTTTGAGTATTTATACAATATGGATATTTAAGAATATGTGTGTTTTTAGCAAATTGTTGAAAAATATTTTTGAATATAAGATCAAGTTATAATGGAGGGAACATATTCTTATTTCCTAAGGATATCCTAAAATCTGAATGAAACCTGTGAATAGAATATTATGGAAATAAAAGAATATTTATCAAACTTTTAGTCAACAAGTTTTGATCAAATCAAGATTAGCTGTAATCGATTAAGATATAATAAAAAAATATATACTAAGAAGAGAGACAGATCATTTTTGTTATTATTCTGAGCGATGCAGACATGATTGAGATTCGAGATGATGTAGACGTGAGGAGAGATAATAATAATTATCAAATTTTTTCAATTAACTTACATAACCTTTTCATACTTGTCTACATCCCATCAGAGGATTCTTAATTTAACAAAGCAATTATTTATACTTATCAGAGGAGATTTTGGGGGCTCTAGACTCCATTAAACAATCGCTAAGCATAACAAATTTGTAAGTTTTAAGAAATCTTTTACATAAGACAGTTGGCAGGTTCATGAGTATGAAATATTTATTACAACACAGAATTAATTTGTATGCTAAATAACCTTTTTTCCTATGATTGACAAAGCAAGTCTGCTGTTCAAAATTTTGGATATTTTTTGCATCAGGAGATTTATTTTTATTTTAAGTTAATTTTTTCCCCATCTTTTGATCAAGCAAGTCTGTTATTTATAAGATTTTAAATGTACTAAATAAGAAAATATGTATTATGAAGGGTTGTTTATCTATCGCTTTTATTAATTGTTTTTTGGTTTTGTATATTTATTACGCAAAGAGGTTGATTGAATTGTATTATAGGTTTTGTTTTTTACCACATCGAATAAACAGACGAGTCTAGATAAGTTTTGAATATTTACTGTTTAGGGAAATAACTTTGTCCAAAGGTTAATTTCTCTATAATAATGGGACACTAGTGTATTACAAGAATTGAATATATCAGAAAAGAAATACTTATGTGTGAGAGTTATTCCGCTTTAGCAGGCAAACATGTCTATTATTAAAATCTAAATATTTTGTGAAAAATAATCTATTTACTAAAGAGAACTGAGAAGAAAAGTGTGATTATTAGAATTCTAGGGTGTGCATGGAAAAAGATGTTGGGTTGAGTTGAGTCCCTGAGAAAATAAAATCCACAAATTTTAAGGTTGTGAGAATGCTACTGTGGGTGGTGATGTGTGTGGGAAGGAAGTTTTTCCTCCGGAAAATTGATCGCTTGGAAAAGATGAGAGTCAAATTATTTATCTCTATTTCCTTCCTTCTTTCCTTTCTTCTCCAGAGAATTAGTCTATTCTATAGCGTGATATGACTTGAAAAAGATGAGAGTTATTACTACTATTACAGTTTTTGTCAGTACCATATAAACCTCCAGTAATAATTATCAGAATCAGCTAATTCATAAATCAGCCATTAGATATAATAAATACAAACATAACCTCCAACTTTTTTGTAAAGGGAATTGGTCTAAAGGTTAGAAAAGAAAAGAAAAATCTAATATTCTGTTATGAAGTCATTGCTAAAAAACAATAATAATAGTTATAGTCAATTAATCTAAGGGCGTGAGATTTTCATCAGGACGATGTTGTTTCTCTAGGCGTAGAGTATAGCATTACACTACATTGCATATTATATTGTTTACTTAATTATCAAAAAAATCTTTCTAAAAGATGTTTACACGAGTCGTTTTAGAATATTTATAAAGTTTAGAATATAAAGTTTAGAATATATACTGAGTGTGATTTTACTATTTTGCAAGAATATTTTAAACAAGCAAAGCAATTTATTAAATTTCAGATATTGCTAAGAACGTACCAATTAACTTTCATGCCAGCAAATTTTGTAACAGACTCAATATAAGAGTTCCAAAAAAGTTATTTGAGAATGTTACACCTAAGAATCAAATTTATATAGATTCTGTGAGTTCAGTACCATTCAACAGCACAGTTGGAAGGAATGGTGCATGATTGATGGAAAGAAGCTTCGTTTTTAAATCATTGAATGATACAAACCATTTCTCACCCCATTCAAAAATTTTTGCAAAGATCATCTTCTGAATCAGATGTCATTTCAACCTTATCATTGTTTGTCTTCCCTAAGAATGAGTACAAAGTAGTTTCGTCCACATAGCAAACATATAAAAACACATTTTTTGTCTTCCCTAAGGATGAGTAAAAAGTAGTATCATCCACATAGCAAACATATAAAAAATGCTATTAAGCAGACCATAAATGAAAGTTAGAAAAAGAGAACAGAACAAAGATAGATATCAATAAAACAAAAAAAAAAAAAGAAAAAGTAGTTATAAGTCTTCAGTCATTCATTTTAAAAGAACCTGGAACAACGCTAACTTCATTTTTTTAAAATGCGATTATATGCTTTATTGATTGCTTTCTCTCTTCATAATTTTTTTCAATTAAATCAAAATTCATTAAAATGTTTCTATTTGAGGTCTTTTGCTATTTCATAATTGCAAATGAATAAATCTTTAAATTTTTATTTCTTTAAAACAGTTGAATGAAGTTAAAAGCCTATTTCCCAGGATTGAAACTGTTTAAAATGTTGTATGTTACAATAAAATTTTGTCATTGACCTCAGGATCCTTTAAAGAGTTTGGTTTTCTAAGCCTTCTTAAAATTATTTTTTGTAAAAAACATATGCAGTGAAGCATTTAGGTTTGATAAAATTTTATTTGATTATAGATTTGAACTCAGAAGGTTGCCATAAACACCAAATACAAATAACTATTATTCAATATTTTGTTTTTAGTAGTTTAAAGACATATAAGTGCTTCAGCTTCAATTAATATTAAACTTTATGGATACATTTCAAGGAATAGGTATGCATATTAAACCTTAGCTTTTTAAGAGTGATTGAGTTATGTGATCCCCCCATTCAGAGTACACCTTTTTAGACTTGGCAGTTGTAAATGCTGATTGTCGATAAAAGAATCAAAATTCTTTCAGCTGATTTACATAGCTCAATACTAGTGGTGTGGAGAAAGCAAACTGTTCAAAGTATAAATCAAATCAATCGATCACATAACCCTTTTTTTTAAATGTTATGTTTATGCACTCATGGATTTACGCGATAATATTAGCGGTGTTTCCGAGACAGGTTTTTTTTTTTCTATCTGGAGACAGATTTAACCAACAATAGTTATATAATCACTGGTATTTTTTATAGGTTAGTTTATTGTTGAAGGCCATGTTAAATATAAGTTTTATTTTTATACGTAATTTTTGTGCTCAAAATAAAATAGTTTTATCTAAAAAAAATAATCGTTCTCATCAGCAATTTTTATAAAACTTAATATTTCTTTAAATATAAGCTAGATATTTTTCTATCTTTCAGGCCTATAAATCTACGCGTGGCATTTTATTAGAAAAAAAAGAAAAGGATTTGCACAAAAAATAAAAAGAGTCTTTCATGACCATCATGATCGTCATGACCTTCATTCATGACGGTTTTAGCGATAGTTCACTATACACAATATCATTTTATAATTTATATAAATACAAAATGTTTTATTAGAAATTAACTACACAATTTTTTCCCTCTGACACCGTGTTTGATAAAAATAGATTTTACTAAGTCAAACTGACATTTTCTAAAGGACAAACACAATTTCTGATGACCGACGTTAATTTGCAGACATGAAATTCATATATTGCGGTTGTCTTATTATTGAAAATTCAAGACAGTCGATGTATTTTAAAGATAATTTTGCACATTTTTTTGAGTTTTTCTTTCTGAAGTTAAATTATAGTTAAAAGAATTTTTCTAGAAGTAATAAATATATATGAAATATTTTAAAATTATGTTGAGATATCCCCTTTTCAAATGATGAATTAACAATTTGTTTTTGAATGATTTTTATGCGTTCTGATACAATTTGATTTCTATATAATTTTTAGTTGTTAAAGGTTACTCTTTTTGGACAGATCTTTAGCTTTCTTCATTTTGTGGGGGAAAAATAGAATTTTGTTACTTGAACAGCTTAAAGAATACCAAGGCTTTAATTGTAGCTTTATGTCTTTTTTTACTAGGTTTTTTGGAACGGGCATGTTTTTCAAATAGATTATTCATTCCTGAAAGATATTCATCAAATAATAGGCTTAAGTTGCCATTGTCAATTTTTAGGAACTGAGACAGATGAGTCAATTTGGTTTGTAAAAATATTTTCTATTAAAGTTTTTGATCTATTGTTAACTCTGGTTCGAAGGAGAATTTGTGGCATTAAACTATTTGATTCTAAATGACTTCTAAATTCTAAGGAGTTAATATGTTAATTTATTTTATATTATTCAACATTAAAATAACCATTTAGTATATATTTTTGTTGTGCTCATTAGATAGTTTTTTAAAGAACCTCTGGAGAAAATGATATTAAAATTATCAAATGACTTAAATGAATGTCTGTATATGCAGCCAGTAATAGTTTATGGGGTAGCTGAGTTATTCACCTCAATAGAATTATAATCTAAGAAGTATTTACACTTCCTATCTAGTACTTTTTTCATCTTATTTTTTAATACCTGTAATATCAAACTGTAAATTTAGTGTGGTGGTGAAGTGAGCAATCTTTCAAAATGGTGAGGAAGCAATGTTCAAGTCCAAGTTGAATTGTTTAAATGAGATTTTTTCTTCTAATTCTTAATTTGGCCTTCTAAATAAATATCTAATGTAAGCATGTGATAAATTTAGGAATTTGGAAACAATTTTACAGTCAAAACAATACTAAATATTAGAGTTTTTTTGGTTAATTCCTACATTTGTAAAGCAAATTCCACAATTATATTCCGCAAACCTAAAATAGGAGGACAAGAGGTGAGCAAAAGAGAAAAATTAAATAAAAATTTAAAATAAACATAAAGTTAAAAAGAAAACGTGGAGAGCTTTGAGAGTAACAATTTACTAGAAGTAAATTTGGATTGAAGTGACGGTGAACTTTGCTGCAATAAAATTATAATAAACGAAATTCAAATGAAAAATTAGACCAACATGTACAGAGAGCTGTACATGTTGGTCTTTTGTTTGTCATATCTTGAAAATCAATGATATTAGCGAGGTCTAGTTTTGATGATATTAGCGAGGTCTACTGTTGATGATATTAGCGAGGTCTATTGTTGATGATATTAGCGAGGTCTACTGTTGAGAAAATGTTGAAGATTAGCTCTCCTTTATCAGAAGGTTTTTTTCAGCAAAACTTTGACTTTTCTATGCAAAGACAAAGTTTGATATCTTTGACCATTACAACATTACCCTTTACTTTGGTTTACAATGAAAAGTCTTTCACCTCATTACTAGTTTCCCAATCTGTCTGTCTTTATTATAAGCTTAAAATTTAGTTTGATTTCTACTAAAATTGGTTTAAATATTTTTGATAAATATATATTATAAATATTATGTATTCTGTGGAGAATACAGTTTTTCTTGTGACAAAAGCGCTCAAGCAACATTTGAAAGTAAATATAGCATTATAAATTCAAAAACTTTTTGGGCCCAAAACTAGTCAAGGGCGTAATATTTTTCCAAAAGGGGGTAAAATTTCAATAGTACATGTCAGTATTTGAGAAACAACCACAAAAAAAAATTTTGGGTAAGAGAATTTCGCAGTTATATATTAAGTATGATGTCATGACTTCTAAAAAAATTTCTAAACTTTTTTAATATAATAATTCTATATTGCTGTTACCATATATAAGATTATTATTTCAGGGTGTTTAGGAATGTATTTTAATTTTTGATGAGATAGAAGCTTTCCAGTTTGTTTTTTAGAAAATTTTTTCTAAAATGATAATTTTTTGAAAAAAACTTTAAACCAATGATAGTTCCAAAATTTAAATGTTTACTGAGTTTCTAGGTCGTTGCTAAGAACCGTAAAAATAAAATAAATGCTTCACTTGAAAATTAATTTTGCTTTATTAAAATTAATTTACAAGTCGCAAGTCATTTATTTGAAATTTCTCAAAGTACCTCCATCCAATTTTTTTGAAGCTTTGCACGAATTTGAAATACCATAGAAACTATTAGCTTGCTTTAGGAGCCCTTTATTCGGACGTTTTTGGGCAAAAATTTTCCTTACACAAAGTTATAAGAGAGCCTTAATTTTTATCATGACTTTTTATTTCTATTATAATACATCTTAAAAGTTTTAAGATATAGTCTTGCGTGGGATTGTGATTATATTCTCTTAATCCATTTTATTTGTGTCACAAATTTGTAGTATCTAACCTTACCCTCCTTTCCTATACGCTGTCCCTTAAGATGTATCTTTGCTTAGTCTCTAACTTATATATTAACTTTTTGAGTAACATTTCTTATATAAACTCAAATTTATTCAAATATAAAAATATCATAGTACAGCTATTTCCTTTTGATGAATGGTAAAAAAAGCGCTTAAGTATTAGAAAGTATAGCACGCCGTGATATCTTCATATCTTCATTTTATCTCCCAGTAATAGTTATTTTTAGAGTCAACGATTGATATTTATAAAATCTGTCTCTTTCATATTTTTTATTAAATTTTTGTAAAATAAAGCATTTTCATTTTACCTCTTTTCATAGTTTTCCTGAAGTAGAAAATAGAAAAGGCACCTGTTTTCCCAACTGTCAAAAATTCATTTTTAGAAGCTGGACAATGCTATGCCCAATTAATTTTTTTTACCTAAAAATGCTTTAATTTTTTTTTTATAAACCATCTCTTTAATTTTGCACTAAGTGAAAATTTTTTTTTTGCTAATGACTGAACAAATTTTAAAGCTGGACTATAAAACTTAATTTTTATGTAATGTAACTCACGCTATTGCTCACACTTAAGTTTAAGTTTAAGACATTTATTGAGCTCATATTGAAAAGTTATTTCTAAAATTTGTCACAGGTTTGTGATTATAAAATATTAAAAGGTTAATCTTCAAAGTTCTGAAAAAAATTATTTTAAATTTTTTACAGAATTTTGGTTTTGTTAAGATATTATTAATTTTCTATAAAATATTCAATTTCCTAAAATTCAATATAACGCACACATGCAGAAGCATACCCAAAAGTGTTTTGAATTTTCTAAAGCAAACATTTCAAATTCGATGCAGACTTTGCTTTTAATGCATTGACTAAGTTTTTTTTCTTTCTATTTTATAGCGAATGTTATTCGTGATGTTAATACTTGGATGGGTTTTGTACAAGATGCAAATTTTCCTCAGAAGCAAAAAAAGACGCTGAAAAAAGCACTTCAAACTGTGGCAAATACTTTGAACAAAATTCTGCGTCAACAAGGTGTCGTGTTATTATTATTAAAGAAAAACTTACTTTGTTTACTTAGTCAATATCATAACATTTTTGGTTTGTATACAAGCTAACTTCCTAATCTATCTGTATTTTTATTGCTTAAAAGTTATTTTTTTTTAATATTTAGAATTAAAATGAATTATCTCAAAACTAATGAAGTTTAAACACCCTGTATTCTATGTATGATTTTATCTCTAGCTAAATAAACTGTCAAATAGATAAATACAAATCAATTAGGTTGTTATATGGGAGTCAAATCTTCAACATTTGGTTTGAAAATTTAATTATTATTATTATAAGTAAAATATAAGGTGCATATATATAGGGTGAAGATATATAGGGTGCATATATATATGGTGCATGTATATGATGCATATATTTCATTTCACATTACTCGACAACTTGCCTCTTTATAAGTAAGCATTTATTCTGCCTTTAACAAAGATACATTTTAATAAACAAAAATAAAACAAACAAAAGGGCCAGGCCAGAATAGAAACAAAAATTGTCGGTTATGATAATATTTCCATTGTGATCCGTCGATACGATACGCACAAGAAAAAAAAAGGAAAAGTAAATAAAAACAAAAAATTAATTCCTGTAGACATTCAGTCTATGAACATTATCAAGTGAACTCAGGAACAATTTTTTTTTTGCTTGGGATTTTATTCCTCCAATGAGACAATCAATTTGATTTGTATTTATTTATTTGATAGTTTATTTAGGGAGAGATAAAATAGTTGTTGTTTAAAATCTAATTTTTAAAATAACATGGTAGGAATTTTACATTTCAGGTTGCAGCTCAAAGTCGTTTATGCTATTTGTTTTAAAAGAGCTAGCCAACCATGGCAAATTTTTTTATTCTAAGATTTGAATTTCTTTTTTTATTTAATTTAATTTTCCATACTAAATCAAAAGAAAAAAAAAAAATATATATATATATATATATATATATTTGATGTATGTACTAGATACTAGTTTTGATGTCTCTGAAATATATTTGCATCTTTTTTCCAGAAATAAAAAATTTTTTTTACAGAATTTAGGTATTAAATACAAGAGTACTTTATTTTAACTTTTAGATTTTAAAAGTCTTCAACATATCAAGAAGCTTTCTATATTTACTAATTGAAATTTTAAACCTCAACCAAAACCCTTTTCAAAAGTTTTAGTACAGAGATGTAAAATTTTGGTATCCTTTTGGCTTCCAAAGTTATTTTAAAGTTATTTGTTTATAAATGGCATCTGAATGAAGTAGCTTTTTGAAGAATTCAGAAATAAGTGATATGATTTTTATGGTGTATATATATAGGGCTAATGCATATCTCCTATTTCCTCTGTAATTTTAACAAGTGAATTTTAGATGCTGCTCGGCAGAAACAACTTGCTGTACAACTACCATTGCCCTTAATTCCTCAAGGTTAGTGTATTGTGATTCTCGAAATCATTGGCTGATGTTTATTTGCTAATGCTTGTTTGACATGATTAGGTTGACTTCATCATTATTTTTTAGATGTCTGACATTTATGTTATGAGGGATCTTTTGAATTAAATCGACTTTATCGTCTCTGTTTTCCTTTTTTGATTCACATAGCCACTTATCAAAAGCTTTGATAAGTGGCTATATGATAGTCTGGTCTAAAAATAGAACTTTGGAAATATAATTAAAATCTGTCTGAAGTTAAGAGGACCAAATAGACCATTGAAAACTCACTTTTTTGATATTTTTCCATTTATTTAAGAAATTTTTTTAGAACTTTTTTTACTTTGTTTTTGAGTTTTTGAAAAAAATTAGACTGTCAGAAAAGGAATTTTTTTATTGTTATGGAAACATGCAAAAAATCTGAAAAGTTCTAAGGCTACCCATAAAGGTGGAAAATCTTGGTGTAAAAAAAAGAAAATTGTTTTAGATAATTTTTTTAGTTTATCAATTTTAGTTTAACCCAGCACACATGGCACTAAAACTAGTTAAATTTGATCTCTGATTTTCCTACAAATTTATTTCTTGATTCCTCTAAATTTTTTTTCTGACCCAGAAATTTTTAAATTTTATTGAAAAGTTCCAGTTTTTCTGAAATTTTGTCAAATTTTAGAATTTTAGAATTTTGACTATATTTGCAATTTTTCCATTTTTTATATGAAACTAGAGAATATCATTTTGGACCCGGATAGGTCAGTTGGTAGAGTATCTGACTCCCAACCACAAGGTCTCGGGTTCAAATCTGTAAATGCTATTTATAAGTTCATTTAGGTTGTAAATAGCATTTCGTTGCAGTAAGTTTAGAGTTTTAACTTTTTAGCTGCAAGTTTCCATAGTTTTCAATCTTAAATCCATTATTCTTTTGTATCAAAATGACGTGTGCTTTGTATTTATGTGCAGAAGATTCTTGTCTTTTATTTCGATATAACAACAAGTAATAGAGAATAACCCAATATGTGTAATTGGTTTGTTGACAACAAACTCAGCATCCATTTTGGCTAAGGTTAGGCAATATCAATTCTTTTTACAAATGAATATAAATGTTTGGAGACAATGTCAATAGATACACTTAATAGCAAAGAATGCAAATTAAACAATTTAAAGTTACTTAAGTTGTATTCTAGTAAAATCATCCCTGGTGGCTCATTGGTGTTTGAAGTTATCAGGTAAGGAAATTCATGTTCCTTGCTGCCAAATTTCATTCACTAATTAGACCTTATTTCTATTATGCTTTGCATAATAAAACTTATTAAGATTTTTTCAGTATTGTTAGTATTGTTATTATTTTTTAATTATTTATGACTGTATATTTGGACTTTATTTGGAGTTTGATGACGCAAAGGTTTTTCACTCTTTGCTTATTTATTCTTTTTGGTGAGTAACCATAGTAACCTTATGGTTACTATGGTTATTTTTTTGCTATTTGAGTAAGGTCATGTATGAAATCATTGAAGTCATTTAGACATGTAATGAGACTTTTCTTTTATTAGAAGTGGGTTTTAAACAGTTGGAACATCTAATTACATTATAGATCTTAAAATTCAGTAAAAAAAAAACTTGTTTTACTGAAGAATCTTGCTTTGCTTAGGTGCTGAGCAACATGCAGGTGCTAATCAAAGTGAATTTAATGACAACTCCAACGTGTCTCAAGGTATTTAATTTTTTTTTGTTGATAATTTTAATTGCCATAAGAGATGGTTTCTGCAAATTTTACGTATTTTTTGAAATGAGTTTTGAAAAATAAAGTTTATAAAGCCGCCTTTCAACTTAAAAACCATGTTAGGAGCTTTTGCATAAAAAACATTGTTATACTTTTCTGTTTAGCCTACGTTTTCCAGATTAGCATGCTATAGCATGGACTGAATGGAATTAAAAATACCCTTACAATACCATTTTTTGAAATCTGTCATTTTTTTGTGTAAAATAGCCTGTAAAGGATTCTTTAAACTATTAAATTTAGGACATATATGTTATATATAAACGACTCATGTATGACATCTTTTGACATTAGTATTTTAAGCTAAAAATTAAAATTCTTGGTATCATGTATTTTAGTCCTAAAAACAAAACTTACGAAATTTCCTCAATATCTCTTTGTCACTTTTTTAAAAACTTTGCATGAAGCGAAGACCTATTCACCCAAATTCCCACCTGTTTTAGGCTCTTGTTTTTCAGCACTGGGCTAAAGTATGTTATTAAAATTATATATTAAGGAATTAATCTAAATTTTCCGTGTCATTAATGTGCAGAACATCTTGTAGGTGATGATATGAGTGAAGTTGATAATCATATGAACAAACCTCAAGGTATTAGTTTTTCTGTAATTAGCTTAAATCCATCTGATATGGCTTTTTGAAATTCAAAAGTTTTGGTCAAAAGGACTTCTTAGAAATTAAGTTTTCATTCTGCCAATATAATGAAAATTTTGCTTCTGATTGTCTTTTAAGTTTTTTTTCTTTTTTTTTTGAGAGAAATTGAAAAACAAAATTTTTAGGTGTAAAAATTTCTAGGAGTCCATAAGTCATTAAGTTCTTGTTTTTTTTTGTTAACCATGTATAAAGTTAGAGGATATAATTTGACTTTTACCCTTTTAATACTCTTTGCTATTGTATGCTCTTACTGGCTAACAAAGGTAAAAACTATTTTAAGTTCCACGTAACTTGTCTAACCAACCTGATCTAACTTCCTTGACAAAGTTTTTAAAACTAGGAAAAATGGTAAGGAACTTAACAAAGCCCTGATGTATTCGTAACTGAAAAAAAAAATTTTCACTAAACACATCATTAATCTTAACTTGGTCAAGCTCTCTCATAGTCCATCATACATCTCGATAAAATGCTTTCTGCTAACTATGGATCATTTCTGGCTAGACACTTATCCTTTAACTGCATTAAATAAAGACGGCATTTGTAGTTCAATGGTACTTATTGGAAACTTTAAATTGAATTAAATATTAGTGGAGAATAAAATTTCTATCAATTTGTTGCTTTTTGGGCATAAATTTGATCAGCTATCAAACTATTCTATCTCTGTTATTGTTACTATTTTATGTTTTCCACTGAGATGAAAGACATAATGTATTCAGATATTTAGGTTTATCTAAATGGAATTAAGTATTGATTAACCTTAAGTTTGTTTGTTATTAAGGTGTTGAGCAGTTTGTAGATGATGATCAAAGAGAAGTTAATGGCATTCTCAGCATATCTCAAGGTAATTTAAATTTTGACTACATATCAATACAATGTTGTCATGAGTTATATTATTATGATGTTTAGAGATAATTCTGCTGTCATTATCAGCACTTTTTGAAATTTCCAATAACCTCCATTAACATATAAACTTCACAATTAAAAACAAACCAACAGCTCAGATCTTGTCAAACAAAGCTAATTTGCTGTTGTTTTACAATAAAGACATCCTATTAAATTTCAAAAGAATCACCTCTGCATTATGTCCTACTTGATTTTAATTACCTAAAGGAATATTGGAAATTTTAGTACTCAAAACCTCTTCGCAGGTGAAAAGCTAACTAAAATCTCTAAACTTAAAAATTCAATAAATGAAAATAATTATATTCAATAAAAGTCACTCAAATAATATTTTTAATAAATATTATAATATATATTTATATTTATATTATATTATATATTTATAATATTTTATAATATTTTTAATAAATTCTACTCTAGTCCCTAATCTTGGAATGATTTCTTCTTTTCGACTCATGGTTTACCATTGAGTAAGTCTTAAAGAAAATGAGATTGTACTTTTAAACAAAAGTGTTTGATAAATGTAATCTGTTTGAGTCGTTTCATTTTACAAAAAAAAAATAACAATAATAATAACGTGTTAGTAGTTACAGTTTAAATCAAAATATTTTAACTTGAAATATGTTTTGATTTGTCAACTTTTCATCATTTTAACTGATAAATAATGATTTAAAAACATGTCATAAGTTAAATATTTATTCTGGAAACGTTTCAGAAGAGAACCTGATAGGAGCACGTTGTCTCCCGAAGCGTGTCCAAAATATTTAACTGATGACATGTTTTTAAATTGTTAATTACCTGCCAAAATACTTTATCCATTAGATTTATTACAAAATGACATTCATCTAAATTTAAAAAAATTATAGCGAAAAACTTAGTAAAAACTTTGCGTACTCTTCTCCAGCTTTCAAAAGTTTTATATTTGTATACCAACCTTTCAAGCAAATTTTGTACATTTCTCAAGTTTTTTTTTTTTTTTTTTTTTTTTTTTTGCTCGTTGTTTAAGTATTATCAGGTTGGTCGTAATTAAGTTATAAATTTGAGTTATTTTCGGAAATGTTATTAAATTAATAAGCATGCCAGTCATCTTGTTTTCCAAGTATTTCCTTAAAATCAAAAAAATTTAAAAGTTTTTTTTAATGTTTATTAAGATTTATGTAGTTTCATTAATAGCATTAGTAACATATAATTTATCATTAAAAGGTTATAACTTTGCCTATTGTTTTAATGTTGTATTTCAGCTAAATTCGATGCTTATTCAAATTCGATGTCTCTCAAATTTGATTGAATTAATTTTTCGTAAAAACATGGATATAAAATCTTCTGGGGAACCAATAATAACTTTTTTTTGTTATTAAGGTGCTGAGTATTATGTAGATGATGATCCAGGTGAAGTTTGTTTTGACGTCAACATACCACAAGGTATTTATATTTCTGTTAATTGCTTTGTTGATCTTAGATGGTATGATAAAATTTAGTGTTGCACGCTTTTCATTAACTCACGCTTTGACATGCTTTCAAACTTGTTGGCTTAGTTGGTTTTTAGCAAAATCATTTTTAACCAATTATAATCAAGAAATTTTATTGGATCCAATGAGGTTTTTGCACAGCCCAAATAAAATATATATTTGAAATATTTGTTTTCTAAGATGTTTTTGTTTACATTTAGCACCAATAGATTCTGAAAGAGATGAGTCACAGAGCCAGCACCAACCTCAAGGTTTTTGTATTTTGCTTCATTATTTAGTCTGTGATGGAGGCTATATATTTATTCATGTTTTGTCACAGACACCCCAAGAACACTTGATAAGTTACCCTGACAAGGAATTTTAAGACTGAACCACTTAATCAGAAGACTGGTTTAAGATTTTATTTGGATGAAACTTTAACACTTAAGAGTCTCATGAATCTACTACTTGTTTTGAAATTCACATTTAAGTTGGTTATTGAAACGATATAGATATAGTTGGCTGTCTCATAAAAGCTACATTATAAAAATAAAATATTTGGTTCCAAACTGATCTAAAATAAGTGCTACTTTAAAGACCTAGAAAAGCCTAATTTCGTTTAAAAAGAGTTTGTGCTCATTAGAAATCGATTTTGCAAAAAAAATGTTCCTGATAATGTTAGATGTTAATTTTTGAGAATTTTAAAGTCATAGTCATTTTTTATATTTTTCTATTTCAAAATAGCTTGATCTTTCTAAAGCTTATGATTGCATTCCTCATGATTTTTTTCTTTCAAAATGACATGGATACAGTTTTTCATGGGAAAGCCTGGCCTGGAAGAAAACTATTGGTGAAAATTGGTTTTGTCTTTAGCATATGGATTAAGATTGTGCTAGATTTTCCTCAAGGCTCTATTCTAGGTCCACTTTTATTTCACATTTTTATCAATGATACTTTATATTTTTTTCTAGAAACAGATATCTGTAACTTCGCTGATGATAACACTCTTTATGTGTGTGGCACATCTTTTGAAAATATTCGTGAACGATTAATAAACGATTTTCGTCGTGTAAATTGCTGGTTTCAAAATAACTGTATGGTAGCCAATCCAGGGAAATTCCAGTTAGAGTTTATAGGTCAAATTCCCGGTAGATTTTTCTATTTCTATTTCTGGTTTGAGGATTTCTCCTTTGGAAGAAATAGAATTATAATGTATTATCATTGATTCTCTTAAAATTTTTCTTCTCACATAAAAAGAGTTTGCAAGAAGGCAAATAATAAAACATATTCTCTAATAAAATAATGCATGCATTGTGTACAACTCAAGCTAAAACTAATATGAAATGTCTATATTTCACCATACTTCTTATGTTGTCCAGGAATCTGGATGTTTTGCGAAAAGGCTAGTATGGATCTCATCCATTGAACATATAAACGTGCTCTGAGAAGGATTTATGATGACATGTCGTTAAGTCTAGATGAGCTCTTGGAATTAGATAACAGTTGTAGAATTCATACCATACACCTCTAGTTTTTAATGGTTGAGGTATATAAAATTTAAAAAAAAATTGTTAGTATATATTAGACCTAAATTTGTTTTATCTATAGGGTATTATAAGTTCAAGTATTATGTTGTCAACTAGCGTTAAGTATATAGTTGAATTGAATTGAGACAATAAGTGCTTGTTATTAGGTATGACTAGAATAGAAAAAGTTAAACATTTTTAAATAAGGCTAGGTTTTCTTGGGTTAAAAGGAAACTATAATAGTATTTGAAAAATTATAATTTAAAAAAACGTGTAAGTGTATATTTATTGTTGAGTTTCCCAAGAATTTTGTTTAAAGAAATTTTTTTTTCACTTTATTTTTTGTGCTTTTGTGTTAGTTATTTATTTTTATTTATTTTCTGCATCATGTTTAAAAATAAAATTACAACCAGTTGTACAAGAGTATCTTAAAGATTAAAAAGTATTTTAGGCTATTAGGACTGCATGGTTTTTGTTTGCTGTTGAATTATGTCTTTATCTGTTACCTTTGATTTAAGAAAAAGAAGCATATTTGTAGGTTGAAAAAATTAAACTGCATTACATAACATACCTTGCTTGTTTGGTTGTTTAGATAGTGAACTTGCTGCAACAACGGAGCAAAATACAAGTATAATTTTTTTTATATGTCGTTTAATCACATTTTTTAGTTTTTTTAGTTATTCTCCAAATATATTTAGTTATCTATTTATTTATTTTTTTCCAAGCGTAGCATTTTTTTAAATTCTGAAAACTTTTCAACGACCTACAACAAAAAGCGAAGACTGATATTTTTCTTTGATTTTTTAATCTTAATGTCACATGATGCTGGTTTATACTGAGTTATACATTCTTTGCGACCTAAACTTGTGTACCACTAAAAAAAATATTCTACCTTTGGCAAAACTAAGTTCTAATATGACTAAATGCCTGTTGTTCTAATATTATGTGTCACCCACAAACTTATTCAAAGCCTTTTAAAACTTAAGTGTCTTCTCCCTCCTTTTAACCATTGTCATATCAAAACTTCATGGATTCCTACGTATCAATTATAATTTCTAACAATATGGTCATTTAAACTACGCTATTTACAGGGTGTCCACTCATCCTTGAAATCCTTGAATGTTCTTGAATTATTTGCAATTCTATGAAAAATGTTTTATTATGGTTCAAATTATTATCTATTTTGTGTTTTAAACAAGTTTTGGTGCAAAATAATGGGTATAGGGCAAAGAAAATTTGTGATACAATTGTATGGTTTACTTTACTAATGCTAATTGCCTTTTTTTTTACAAATAATTTACAAATTTTTAAAAATATCTGGTAAAAAAAATACCAGAATGGATGGAAAAAGTGTTTTTGCTGAAAGTTGGTTGAGCGAGTTTAAAGTAACAAAGTGATGGACACAAAGCATTGTGTAGAATTTAATGAAACTTCTTGAGTACTCCAGAAGTGTTTTTACAAAATATTTATATAAATTTAAACCTAATTCAATCATCATTATCATTACATGTAGTGGGAATTTTTGAGTGTGGTTTTTTTTCTTGTGAAAGATACGTTTTTCCTTAAACGATACGCCAAAAATTATAAATATCTGATATATAAAAGTGAAGCCACTGCTTTTTATTTAAGCATAGTTTTTTTTACTTCATCGGTGATTTGGTATTGTCTTCCATCATCAGATTTGATGTTTTAATGCAAAAAGCATTGTATAAGTGCTAACCAGTTTGTTGATCATATTATGTTTTTAGCACACAACAAAAAACTTTTTAACAATATGGTGTTTTCAGTAGACTTACAGTGAAGAAAAAAAATCCAAAAAAAAAACTATTCAGTGATCAATTAACAAAGTGTTTATTGCATAATAACTGAAAGTTTATGACGAGTATAGAAATTTAAGGATCATTTTAATGCATGCCTATTCAATAAACAACAGTGCCGTTAATTTTTTTTTAAATTTGACTATCGGTAAATTTTTGATAACATTTTTACACACTTTCCAGTAAACAAAGCATAATTGTTAAATAACATTTGTATAAACTATTTGTCAAAAATCAATCAAAAAAAATATTTTGATAAATTTTTGCGGGAATATTTGGCGCCAAACAGGGAGTGGGAAAAATAAATCGCTACAACATCCTAAAATAAATATTAGATAGCACGATTAGATAGCACGATTAGATAGTACGATTAGATAGCACGATTAGATAGCACGATTAGATAGCACGATTAGATAGCACGATTATAATCTGTACATTTTATATATTCATATGGTTTACTCTTTAAATGGCTTTCTTTGTTAACCCCTTATGATATGATTTCGAAAAGGTTACCAGACTTAATGAACCATTATGGTGATTCAGATGATACCATAATTGCTAAATGAGCAGCAATCGCTGACAAACTCGATCGTTTTCGTACCTTCGTCCTTAAACGAAAAGAAATGAAAGATAACAAAGTTGTCAAAACATAACATTGTGAAAAAGGGTTTTTGTTTAAATTGTTTCATCCTAGCATTTTCCAAACTTAAAACAAATGTTAAAATGCAGTTTAATTAGTTGTAAAGGGTGTTTAACAGAATATACCCGGGGTATGGGGGAACTAAGTCGTTTAACAATACTAGAGCTAAATAAACTATATTATAAAGGCACAGGAAAAAAGCCGAATAAAAATGCAGTTGATTTAAAGATTCTCTCAACCCTTTTGCACATAGTTCCCGGAAATTTTGGGATTTCGATTTGCTAAAAATATCCCATTCCAGGAATGTTTCGGGTTTTGCACGCTTTCACTTTGAAGGCGATTTGTTTTTTTTTTGCTTAGAAATGGCCGGTCTATAGCTTATACATTAGAATTACCTCTTCAACTCGTAAAGGGTTACTGATGAATTCCAAAAAACATATCAGTACTCATTTACAGATACTATGACTGAAATACCTCAATCTGGAAAGACTAAAATTAATGTTAGTTTTTTTACATTTTTGTTTAATTCTGAATTATTGATAAGTTTCTTCAAACTAACTTTGTATTCAAAAATGTTTCTAGCAATAATTATCAAGAGGGTTACATGTTGCCACTCTTTTATTTTGTTCAAAGTGTCACAAATTTTTTCTTACTTATGGTTTATAAATGCAGTGAAGTTTTTCTAGATTTTTTTGTATCAAAGCGATTTTGAAAAAACAAAATTGAACCCTTTTTAATATCTTAAGTATGTATTTAAATAAATTTAAATTTATGGATAAGTAGATTTTAGTTTGTCTGATATGTTGCTTACTTACCCACATAAAATATATAATAGTATTTAAATGTAACCTTTATATGCTGAAATTCCGTATAATTTAATGAAATTTTTGATTGTTTATGTCATAGCTTTTATTGCAGACATCCAATTTTTAGATTTTTTTATTTTATAAGATGTTTTTTTTGGAGCATTTAGAATTGTTTCCAATCATTCTAAATTTTCAAGTTTAAATATGTTTATTTTATTTTAAGGTTAGATGGATTTTACTAATTACTTGATGAGATATTCCATTATGAAATAAAAAATTCTTATTTAGATCGGCTTATTCATAAATTCAAAGTGCATTCTACTGGTACCAGTAAGATTTCTGAGTATAAACACCAAGTTGGAGAGTGTGCACAAAAGGATGAGACACATGCTAAGGAATGTATACCATTTATGCTTGAAGACTTGGATGTAAATTATAATTATCAGCCTTTGAACTTTAAAATACCTACGCCTCAACTGAATTTGTTCAATGCTGACCAAAGTGCTGATGAAATGACACTTAATATTATGAAATATTATCATGAAATAGCAAATAAAGTGAAGAATCTGACTTCTTTTGCAATTGGAGAAGTTCTCAAGGAGTACTGTGAAATCAAAGCAGGACAAAGAGAATACAGTGAATTTAATGAAAACCAACGTGAATGTCCCAATATAAAATATTTAGGTATTTATTTATCATATTTAATTGGTTACATGTGCATATGTGTAATACGTTTTAGACATTAATTGAACATTTCTTTACATTTAAAAAAATGTCAAGTAACTTTAAATCATGTTCCGTGCTAAATACATTTATAATGTTTAGAAATGTAATACCTGATCGGGCTCATTCAATCAAAATTCCAATCTTTTATAAATTTTGAGATATAAATGCTAAAAGTTGGAAATAAATATGACTAAGAATTGATTATTTTGAATATTTAATTATTAATGATTGATTGAGCTAAGTACGAGGATTAAATAGTCGTGAGATGTTGAGTTGTGGTCAAACTTAAAAACATTGCCATTTGAAGTTTGACTCAGGATTCAGTCAATCTACAGCTGGAATTTTTAGTGTTTTTAAATGAAATTATTTTTTTATTTGAGTTTCTATAGATTTTGGATAGTATGTAAATTTTGGCAAAAGTTGTTCCACATGTTATTTATTGTATAAAAACATGTTTGTTTGTGACAGCTCATTCAAATCTTTAATATATTCGAAAGCTTTTGTTATTATTACTGGGTTTCAGAAAATATTTTTCATGAAAATTTATATGAACAACTGAACTGTGGATAAAAGCTGAGGCTAGACTAATTTAATTTCTCGTTCTGTGGACCAAACTGACCACATATTTTCAAAATCAAGAAAAATATAAAAGATTTATTTTCCTTTTTAAATTTTACTAAAATATTTTCTTTTGCAGACTATATATATGGTTTTGATAGAAAAAAATGTTCAAGACTGAAAAGTTCACATTTACAACCAAGTAAGCTTTCGGCTTAACGATCAATCAACAAAACTGATGAACATTTTATATAAATATGGCCAGTATTTATATAAATATGGCCAGTATTTATATAAATATGGCCAGTATTTATATAAATATGGCCAGTATTTTTTAAAGGCAAATTTTTATTGTGACGGTTATTGTAAACGATGTTAGTTCATAAAACTTTGTATCCTTTTATATATATTTTATATGAAATAGTGTGAAAACATATCCTTTTAGAATGCACGTGTGCACAACTTCCATTGTTCTTTTGTTTAAAAAAAAATAAAAAGAATGTCTTGTTCTATTTGTATAAATAGTATAAATCTAAATTGTTTATAAAGAAAAAAAAACATTGATTATTTTGGTATAAAAGATTTAAAGGTAAATTTACTTAATTGTTAAAAATGGCCTGTCAATTTATGTTTTGACAAGCGTTAAAGTAGATAATAAGGTTGTCAAACAGAGTGAAGCTGTGATTGTCAAAACGGAAGCATGTAGTGAACTTTTGCAAAAAATTTATCCAAATGACTATGCAAATGTACTTAATTTTTCTTTGTAAGCGGATCTTATACGACATCAGTTCTTTTTCAATCGAGTTGATAAATGTAACTGTTTCTCTGTCAATGAATAGGTTGCTTATAGTTATTTGTTTATTCTCCTTCATTTTTTAAAAGCAATAAAATAAGTTTTAAAGCAACAAAGATCTTTTTTAATTATAGTTTTTTGGCTTTAATATCCAGTACTTGTCATTTACTGTTTGTTAAGGGAAAACCTTCAGTATAAACTTTATAATGAAGTTGCAGGAGTAATGGAGAGTTTTGCTGTAAAGTTTACAAGAGGGGCAATTGATACTCTTGGCAAGCCAATTTATGTGAACTTTTATGGAATATCCCTGGTCATCACAAAAAAGAGCGAAATGCATTGGTGCCAGCAATTTTTGAAACATTTGTTGATTTAGATGATTATAAATCCGAAAAAATTATAAAACCCTGTCTCAAGAAATTAGCATATTTCAAGACTTTTAAACCAACCACGGTTGTGCAAACCTGAGTATGTATCTTTCAGAAGCAATGTTGTTCATTTAATTGAATTGCGCTAAGAAGGTCAAAGACCAAATGACTTCTGTAAATGTTACCAATCAAGAAACTCAATGGTAAACGTCACCGGTTCATAGTACGCCTGACAATAGTTAAGTGAAAATACTGGAGGCCAGAACTACTATAGATAATAAAGCTTATAAAACTCATAAACACTGTATATAAAATAAGCATATACTTTATAAAATTGGTTAATACTTTAGTTTACATTTGCATAATATTTAATCCTTGTATACTCGATTTGGTGATGTAAATTATCTTCTTTTCTAAAGCGATATTCTATTTTAAAATTTTTGGTGGATTTCTAATCGTGCAGACTGTGTCTCTAAAATTAAAATGTTATTTATATCTCTATATCAAAATTTGCATACAAAGTCTCTTTGCTTTACAACATAATATCATTGAAATTATTTTAGTAAAATTGATACTTTTGATAAACAGAGTAAAATTAAAGGAACAAATGTTCTGCGTGGGTTTTAATAAAATTTATAGTATCATGTAAAATGGTTTTTTTAGCATCTCGAAAATCTTTAGAATTAAATGTAGCATTTTCTACGTTAATATTAAATTGCTTTTGTTAACTTATATTTTACCAAGGAGTTGAAAGATAAATTAATGGGTAAAAAATGTTTTCAGTTTTTATTATTACCGACCATTATTTTTTGATATTATTTTAAATATGCCGACCGGCTGGCCCTATATTTATCACCAGTTGGTCTGCAGAACAAGAAATTTAATTGGTTTTGCTTAATTATAACATTATTCTATGCAATCTATGCAAGATTTGCATTGTTCATTTAAGGCTTTTTAATAGTTTATGAATTTTAACTAAACTAAGTGGATATATATAACAATCTTGTTGAATAATAATTTTTTTCTCAAAAAAACTTAGCTTGGTTTTGTTGTAACTGAAATAATGATAAAGATAAGTTTATGAAAGAGGAGAAAACATTTTAGGTTGAATTAAATGTACATATTTCAACTGTTCTATTAACTCTTTGCTCACTATAGGGAAAATTCTATTGTATAAGATTTCTCTTTTCATTAATGGTCATAATTTCTGTTTTATTAAAATATCTTTAGCAAAAAATCATTTTTGGAGATATTGAATACAAATAAATGTGCGTTATTGAACTGTGCTATTTTTCCAGACAAATATATAATAATAAAAAGCAAAAAGTCATAATTCATCAGTTAGGAACTGATCTAAAAAATCTATCTCAGTTGGATTGTCAGACATTTCAACATCAATTTCTGGCAGGTTTGGTATTGGGTGAACACTGTTCCCAAGTACAATATCCTCATTTAACCATTTGTTTATATCAAAACCAGGCGAGGTGTCTTTTGATATTTTAGAAGTTGGAGCAAAACAAGCATCATCATCATCATCTGAAGAAAAAATAACGTTTCCATTTTTCTCATTTTTAGAGTCTGAAAAGCCATAAAAATCTGACTCTGCTTCCTCTCCATCACTATAAAATTTACTAAGGACATACTCTTCCCATTTCAGATCAACATTGCTATCTTTTTTTCCAATGTTTTGAAACTGTTTGAGCAGCCTAACCAGTTCTAAATCTATGGAACTGCGAAACTTTTCAGAAACGAAGTTTAACAGAGAATTCAATAAAATTAGTCTCACGTATATTAGTGAAAGCGCACGAAACTCGAAATATTCTGGGAGTAGGGTAATTTTATTTCATCAAAATCACGAGATATTCTGGGAATAACACACACAAGCCTTAACATTTACTTTGGTGTTTAAAATAAAACAATGTTAAAACTTTTCAATTTGGTAAATATTTTGCAGGACTTACTATGACCACAACAATTTTAAGGTAAACTATCGTTTATTTCCTCTTATTCATCTGTGCCTTATCTATTTAAATGTCAATGGTTGCTTGCCAAAAAAAAGTAAGTTTTACGCTGGTGAGTTAAACGTTCACTTTTCAGCATGAAACGTAAATTTTCATGATCGCAAATAAAAAAAAAATTGTGTGTTCATATCTTTAGTGTAATGGTAATCAGATTTTTGAAAATAATGGTTTATTAAATAGGTAGAGTTTTTAATAACTTTTTAAATGATACATATTTTATGATTTTTAGATGGCCTTTTAGCTGTTATAAAAGAAGATATGCTTTCCAAGCGTCGGTCAATACTCTTAGCTTGTGATTGTAACACATGTCATGCTACTTTAGATAAAGAAATTGACTTTACTGCAACTGATCATTGCTGTGCAGTTGATTATAAAATCAATAATCTAAATTTGGAGTATATCAATTTCAGCTTGCGATCTTTGCAAAGATTTTACATGCTTTCTGTGCGTTTAGGTCAGTCTTTGTTGGAACACTATTTTTGTTGCTCGGTTTCTCAACCTTTTTCTGAATTTCTAAAGCAGAAATTTAATTTTTATGTTTGATTTGATTTTCTAAATAGTCTCAAAAACACGAAGGTCTGTTTTGTTTTAAATAAAACAAAATTTGAAGTATATTAATCTTACGAATATTCAATTTGCTTGTTATCATTAAAAAGTAGGTTCGTGTTTACCTTGAAAACAAATAAACCCCATGACATGTTTTTGAATTTATTTTAAAATTTTTTACATTTTTTTTGTTTAAAATATACGTAATGACTTTTTTTTTAAGTTTTAGAGAATAGTTTTCTATGTCAAAGGCTTTATTTAAATTGACGAAGACTGCATTTTACAGTAAATTGTATGTTATATTATATCTGTTATAGTATGTTTGCCAGTTTTAGTTGTCCTACTAATTGTATCATCCTTCGGGCATTTTCTTTTATGCTGCTGGCTTGAAAACCAATTTCAAAGGCTTTTCTTTTTAGTGAGATAAAATCTATCATACATAATATAAAATAGCTTGATTTAAAGCGTCTGGAAAAATACCTTTACTAAAGATGACACAAACACCTTAAAATGAGGGCATTTAATTTCTCCATACGTTCATATTACCATTGCTATCGTTGCTTGTTTCGTTTTACTGATTTAGAAACTGTGAAAATTTTTTTTATCTAGAGTAAGTTCTCCTTGAATTCTAATTGGAATTAAAATTGAAATTAAATAATAGATTATTTGAAGATTCATCATTGCCTCACTTAGTCTCGCTTAAACAGATAATCTTGAAATATTGAAATTTCTAAATTAGCTTTTTATCTGTCAAAGAGTTTGTTGACAAAATAGTAGGATAATTTGATGGTAATATATTTCAAATTCTCTGTGTAAGTTGTGGTTTGTTATTTGTATCAAAGCTTGCTTGTTTCTTTTCTTTAGGGCATCAAAGCATGGTTAAATTTCAAAATATAAACATGTTGAACAGTCATTTCCTTGAGTTGTTTTCTTCAAAATGTCCTGAAACTATTCTGAAGCACCTTTCAGTGGGGTTATTAAATTTTAAAGAGGAAGGAAAACTTGCACAAAGTTTGGATGAAATAACCTCTAAATGGGAAATTTACGATAATCTTCCACATAATTGGCTAGATGGAGATTCTTTAAATGTGAACTTCCCTAATCTTTCTCATCTACAACTGAGGTATGCTATGAAGTGATTAATTAATTTTTAACCAATGAAATTAAAGAATAAGTTTTGTCAAAAAAAGTTTTCTTTTTTTTTGCGAAATCTAGCCTTTATGATAAATGCAAGGTTAATACCAAATTTAAATAGCTGGTCAGCTTTACTGAATTTAAATAGCTGGTCAGCTTTACCGAATTTAAATAGCTGGTCAGCTTTACCAAATTTAAATAGCTGGTCAGCTTTACCGAATTTAAATAGCTGGTCAGCTTTACCGAATTGATCGAGAGTTTTGACATTCTAAAGACCAGATCTGAAAATTTTTTGGCGCCTTTGTTTATTAAAGAATTTTGCAGCCATATTTTATCAAGAAAGGTTTTTTTAGCTAAGATTTCCAGGGTAGTTTGTTAAGTCCCAACCTCAGGAGAGTTGAGTAACATCTTACTTCGAATGTTCACAGACCCAAGGGTTGCACATCAAATATCAAACAGATGTTTTTGGGTTTGTTGAGCAGGACATCTTGCAGACACTGCTTAAACACCTTGTCTTTGTAGGCATATGTGTTACCCAGGTTTATACCATCCTTACACGATCCCTATTTGGAACAGATACGCCATGAGGAGTTGAGAGACACAAGCCGTTCAGATTAGTTACCATGTTAAGTAAAATCTATAAATCTATGTATTTTTACCAAAGCCTATTTCTGTGAATAAATTAATTTCTTTATGCGTTATGAAAATATTTACTTGATATTTTTTGGATGTAATTTATAACACATTAGTGCGAAGGAAGTAGAAAGACAGAGTTAAATAAGGACTTTTCAAAGCTCTGGTTTGTTGATAATAAATTAACCGTTCATTTTGGCGAAGATAAAACTAAAACTATACTTTGTGTAAGTAAATACAAACTGAAGAAAACTGACATTAATTTTTACATTAATTATCATGGTATTAAAATTAAGCAACATACCAAGTGTAAACATCTTGGGTAATAAAGGTCAAAATACTATTTTTTATATGGATCCCTTAATATGGAACAGTTTAAAAGAATGCACAAGAGCTGGTAACAATATTAATAAATTCAAATATAATGTGAAGAAACATTAACTTGCGAAATTAAAACAGAAATACGATTCTGGTTTAATTAGATGGAAATTAAATATGACATAAATTATTTATAATAAATTAGTATATTATATATTTGAACAGACTGCCCCCTACCCATCGAGGTATCATAATGAAAATAAGGCTTTGGGTTTTCTTTTGCTTATCGTTGCTATCAATACGGGCCCCATTGGTTAAAATATTACATTTAAGTTTTTAGCATTTATTTTGTTGTATTTTTATCGAGAAAAATGCTTACTTACTTGTGATTTCGAAAATATTGATTCTCTTGGAAATTTTTCCGTGTATTGAAATTCTGTATTTTGATCTTTTAGTACTAAAATGGCAATCTTCATGTTTTGTTGGGACTGTTTTTTTTAAAAGAAAATATTTAATACAAGCTTTGGACTTTTATTTCCAAGTGTTTGAATTTCTGCTCTTTTGACATAAAAAATGTGTTAAAAAAACTCATAAAATTTGCAAAGATAATTTTAAAATTTTTATTTTATGTCAAAAGTTGAAAATATTGCTTCTGATAATTTTGGAAGACCCTAATTTTTGTCTTCAAAACAAACTTATTTAAAGAATCTGCACCCCACAAAACATTAGTTACACAACACAGTTAATATTACAAAAATTAAAATAAAACAATTAATGAAAATGTTCTGCTTGTGTATCAGGCAATACCATAACAAAAACTGATAGATTAATTGATTGATTTTGGAATATTCATTCACCACATGATCTACTGTGCTAGGGAAACTATTAGAACAAAAATTGAATGGAGTGTTTCATGAATTAGCTATATAAAAAAAAAAAAAAATGGTAAAGGGATAATCTCGTTTTTGCACACCAACAACTGGTAGAAACGAGAGCATTGAAGCTCCTGGAATATCAGTGATTCTATTTCAGTGTTTTAGAATATTGTATCAAAATTTACCCATAAACAGGGAAATATGAACAAGAATTGAAAAGCAAAACTTTAAGTTATAAGCAAGAGTAAAAAACAAAAAACAAACAAAAACTTCTGTAAAACTCTAGCATTGTTTTTTGCAGATGGTTCTCTTTTTATTTTTCCATTTATATTGTTCCGTATCAAGTATCTATAAGGCTCAAGTGGCTTGACTTGAATTTTGTATATATTTAATTCATTTAATTTTAGAACATTGCAAAATTAGTAACAATGAGGCCAAAAATTTAATTTAATGGAAGGATACTAAATTTCTTCAAAATAAGTTCATTGAAGACATAGGTAACCTACAGCAACTTTTGAAAGGAAAGCCCAAAATCCTCCTTAAAAAAATTTAAAGAAATTATTTTCAAGCTAACATCTAGAAACATCGCTGAAAGAGATAAAGATACCGGAAAGATATAGTCAGAGATAGGGCAAAACATAAGCACCAGAATAGCACAACTGTTCAACCACATGTTAAAATTTAAAAGATCCATCATTATATGCGGTTTAACATCTATTTCCATGCTTGCATGAAAAAAGATTTCAAATCACTTAAATATTTTTCATGTATTTTGGATGAAAAGTTTCAGTTAAAGTTCAAAAGAATATACAAGAAGATGAGCATCACAACACATCTTAAATTCAATATAACAAAATTTTATTACTTATTTCGAACCAATCGTTCTGTGTTATTGTTGTTTTTATTCCGAGTTTGTCATATATTGGTCTAAAGTTAAACATGCAAACAGCACAGTGCTATAAAAATCACCTCAAATTTCATAGGGGTGCAATTTAATGAATTGTGACCTGAATACGAGTTGTTTAAACTCATCAGTCGGCTGATTCACTGTCTTTTTTTTTTAAATTTATATTTAAACTTAATAAAAATATAAAAAGTAAACATAGTCTCAAAAACGCTAAAGTGTAAACTAAGTAAAGATTGCTTTTTACCAAATTTCAGATTTTATATAAAAACAGAAAAGCATTTCAAAGTTTTTTTTTTACATTTTTAATCATTTTATTGTTTTTTGATATTTTTTTAATCATTTTTTATATTGTTGAACGAAACTTTATGAGTAACGTTAAATTATGCTCTCATTTAACATGAGAAAAATTAAAACTAGAACTAGATAAAAAGAAATAACTGAAACTTTTGCTGGGACAGCGTTTTCTGACGAAGTTTGAAAATGAAAAATTTTTTGGCCACAATTTCAATTTTTATTTTTTACATAGTTTTAGGTTTTACAAGGGTTTACAGGTTTACAGGTTGGAATTATATTATACCTTCTATCAATAATTTTATCGTATATTCTATCAATAAGCTGGAAAATTTTACTCCTCAAATTCTGGAAATTCTAAAAAACATCAATTTTTTTTTTTTTTTTTAATTTTCAAAAAAAACTAGGTATATTCTTGAACTGATATTTTCTTTTTTCTATAATATTTTATAAATTCTGTTCTTTATTTTTTCTTATTGTATTATTGTGGTCTTAGCTGTGTGCCTGGCTAATTTAAAAAGAAATCTTAAAGAAATTTGGAGAACCGGGGCATTGATCCCGTACCTCTCGCATGCTAAGTGAACACTCTAAACATAAGGTAATATTATAGAGATAGCTAGACTTAAATTTACAATTATATATTAATGGGAGCTCTAAGTACACCAGAACCAGACCCAATAAGCTTAAAGCTGCTCTACCATCAGTGGTGTGTAAATCTTCAAAAGAGGTACACCCAGTAGTATGTAATAATAAAGGATAAATGAAATAAAATTCCCCTTGAGCAGAGCTGACTCAAAACTTTTGGGTAATTATTTTATCAACCCTCTCTTTTTTCTGGCATTCCATTTATAGTTTTTAAAAAGAAATGTGTTGGAATTTCCAAATATTTTCTGACAGACATCTATACTTTTCTGAATTTTATTTAAACTATGCTGTTGATTTTTTCAGTTTGTGATCTACATGATTCAGTGCTTGAAATCCTCTTCTCCCTCTAAATTAAATACGGTTTCCATTTTGGATATGAAAATTTAGGTGAAAAACAGATGTTTTTTTCATAACAAACTCATATAAAACGCCATATTGATTCTGGTGCGCTTACGTATCTACCATTTAAACAATTATTAGTGTTAAAAAACGCACCATTCGATACAATCCACAACTACCAACAACAAAATAATATTTTAGTTAGTATATTTCTTCTAGCGCTTTTTTTTGGAATTTCAAGTTAACCAAAACCTATATAAACTCTAGGATTTATTTTATATATTGATTTGATGTTGAGAGCTAACAAAACGTTACCATTAATGAATTTTTTGAAATTGTGTACGGAGTTAAAAAAAACCGTAGAGGGCATCTTTTGACCTGTATTCTTGACATTTATTTTTGCATTTGAAAACTATATCTACCCAGGAGTTCTTCAGTATTTAGCGCTTGTTGATTAATGATTCTGAATGCTTATTTGTCAAATTAATTGGAGTCAAATTGAATTTTTCCGGCACAATAAAGTGTCCTTTATTTAATTTGTTTAGGATTTTGGGTATTGATGCTCCAGAACTTCCTTCAACAATAACGGTGAGTTTATCTGATTTCTAAGTGAGGTTAAAATTATTTCAATAACACAAATGGTTAAAAAGATAAAATTGAAAAATATTTTTTTGTGTTATTCGTATCACTATAATTCCACTACCTAATTATAAAAAATGAAAAATAACCGTTTTTTTTTTTAATAAGGAATTTTGTTGTTCAGCATGTAAATGTTTAAATATTTTTCTTTTTTAAATTAAATTTCACAAAAAAGGTCACGTGATTTATCGCATTGTTACAATGCAAACATCAAAAAGATCCCTTAAGGTGGAAAAATTTAAGTGGCACTGTCTAAAATATTGATTGGAATTTAGCTCACTTGGTTTGGAATCACAACATTTACAAGAAGTGCCATTAAAATTGAGATTTGTTTACATGATGTTACGATGCTATGATATTACATCAATTTTTTATGTCAGAATCAAAAATATCTGGATGGTGACTGTTAGTGCCAAGGATGGCCTTGAATTTACTAATTTCAATATCGAACTGAAAGAAATCAAACACTAGAGAAAACATGAACAAAGGCTTAAATTGATTAAAACTTGAATGATTTAGAACGGAAACTAGGTTTATAAAAAAAGTAGTGTTTCTATAATTAAATTGAGGCAACAAGTCTCTTATTTTCCTAGTGAATAAAAAACTAGAAAAAGTAGCACAGGGGGACAGGACATTCTGGTATTCATTTTATTTTATTTACGTTTATAGAAAAATGAAAAATATTTTTCTAGTGTGGCCTACAGCGAGTTGTTTATACATATACCATCAACTTGTTTTTTAATGTGATAGTTAAAAGTGAAAAATCTTTATTAAAGAGTTTAGTATAATGCAAAAGTTTTTATAAGGAATATCTTGAATGATTATATTCTTCTTGTACAGTGAAAAAATACGCATGTAAATATTTTTGTCAAATGGTATGTTATTAGGCAAAGGCTGTATGTCCAAATCAGCCACGTTAAAGTTTTTATTGTGGCCATCATTTTCTATGAATATGAAGGAGTCCATCACAGTGAACTCATTATGTGATTTGAGATACGAAATGCGTGGCTAGTTTTTATACAGTAATATGGACTGCCAAAAGAACAGGTTACAATAGTTATGCATGGTTAACAGGTTTGTAACCTCTTTTGGAAAATCAAAGCTTATTTTTCTAGAAAAATTGCTGATTTCAATTAGAATTATTTTTATACGTTTTTCTCAAAACCGGTACATTTCGTAATGAATATTCAACATCATGTTCAACCGTATTTAATAATTTTTTTTTCAATCATTGAACTCAGTCGTTTACAGAACGCTGAGCATTCAGTAGCCATTTCGCCAATACACGTAAAAAGTAGTGCTCGTTGTATTTGGTTTTCATTTCAAACTTTGCAAAAGTAAGATTTAAAGAGTAGATTAGGAATTTCTTTCATCTGAGTAAATGACTCTTCGCTAGAAAAAAAATCTTTACCATTTGCAGTTAAAGTTATAATTCTTTGCTTGCATGGTTTTGATTAATGCTTCTTGTTTCCAAACTGTTATTTCTTTAGTTACTATTTACATTCTCTTTAAGGTAAGTTCTAACTACATCACACTAGGTTATTTTAGTTTTTCTATTTACAGAATTCCTACCTCTATTCATAACTATTATTTATAGCTATTTGTGACTATATATAACTATTTGTTATAACTGTTTATAATTGTTCATAACTAGTTATAACTATTTATAACTAGTTACGAATCCAATTAGTCACATCCATCTTAGCTAGGTGAATACTATTGTAACCTTCAACACTGTTTCATTAAAATACATACTCTCGACCCTTAAAAACTACTAGACACGTGGGAATCAAAGTCAATACTACGCATCGATCAAATTATTCTAGCAATCTTTCTTTTTAATCTGCTTGAAACGTTTTTGTTTAATCATATTTTTTATTTTTCAAAGCAAGCTCTTCATCCAAACTTTTGATACAGGTTTATTCTTCTTTTAAAGTTACCACACTGCTGATATACCTATGATTTGAAAAATTAGCATTATACCATATTGGCTGCTTGCATCTTTCATAAAGATGCCATAAGGCAATTTCCCTTCTTCTCTAACCTTTCCTGCATTAGAACAAACAAAATAATTTTCTTGCTGCAATATCAAGTCTAGGATAACTTACTTATGGTAAAATTTCAGAAGTTTTTTAGCTGTTATAAGGGGTTTAGATTTTACATCCCAATAAAGCTTTGGAAATGACTACGTTTTTACATCATATTTAGCATAATATCCGAGCTATCAATCCTTACACTTAGGCTTAAAGTATGTTCAACTGAAATTGCAAAGCCACGAACAAAAGCTATGGCCTCAAAAGATTAAATAGATTGTGATATATTTAATTCAGTATAATATTATATATTGTTTGATAAAATATCTGGAAGTTACGTTGAAAATAGCTCGTGGGTTTGGAAAAATTATGCCTATAGTTCGAAAAATAGTTCACTAAAAAGTTAACATTTTTATAGACATCAGTGCTAAAATAGCCCAACAGTTTGAAAAAATATCCTGATAACTCTCGGTAGTGCAAATACCCTGTTGTAACTATGCCTATGTGAGAAATATACAGGAGTAATGGTTCAAAGAGAATATCCCATGTCATATGAGTAGCATTTTGGTGCGGTAAGTCTCAAGACTTCTAGCCTTGCAGGATGGGACTTATTCGAAAAAAAAATTAGGTCAGACTTTAAAACGTGTCAAACTTGGATTTTTCTATTTTTCATGCAGGAGAATTTTTATTTTTGTTTAGAGGTTTAGTCAAAGCAGATATGAAAAAAATCAAATTCAGCCAATAGGTCTTAACTCATACAGACTTGCTCGTCAGCTTCAAATGCTTGCTGATAGTGTGAAGGTGTATATTGAACCATCTGGTGAAGACCGTCCCCTTGCTCGTATTGTTTACACTATAAAAAGCAAAAAAGTGGATTTTGGTGAATATGCAATCAAACAGGGCATGGCTTATGTGTACAGCTCATACCATTTTATTAGAGAATATGCTAATGCAGCTGAGTATGCTAGGCGAGAAAATGTTGGGGTCCATGCTTTTCCATCACCAGTGATTGAAAAATTCATGCCTTGGAAAATTAGACCTGTAAAGAATGATATTCATCTAGTAGTTCAGGGGGAGGAGTATGTGATTTCAGATATTGCTGATTATTGTGCTAAGGTGCAGGCCAGTAAAGCAAATGCATATTGCTGTTTAAAACACTGCAAGGATAGGATCACATCTTTAGAGCTGAAAAAAAGTAACTTGACTAATTCTGGTTGTGGGTTATTTTTAAAAGGGGAAAGAGATGTATTGAAAGGTGAAATCATATGTGTTTATGAAGATTTCCCTACAGATCAACCAATAGAGGATCCAGATTATGAAGTTGAAGCTCAAGTATGTGGTAAAATACTTCGCTATGATGGTAAAAGATCAAAGCACTACCAACTTGGGTGCTATGCAAATGATAATACTTTTACTATATGGCTAAAGGACGTGCGGCATGCAGTTGAAAATATTGATTTCACTAGATTAAGTGACACAATCTATTTTAGACCTGCAGATTATAAAAATCATTCTAATGCTGTTGTAGAGACAAAAGGTTTTGCCTTGGTACTCGTAGCATCTCGTGACATTAAAGTAGGTGAGGAAATATTTTTGAGTTATGGAATTGTTAATTATTGGTTTCATAAGATTATCTACGTGTTAGATAACCCTGTTTGCAACTTTGATGCATTTCAACTATCTTTAAAAGAGTTATTCGAAAAAGCAAAAGTTATGCTTCCAAACCTTAAAGAAATGCTTTTACGTAATTCAGAAAGAAATTGATAGCCTGTTTCTAAGTTTAAAAATGTCTACCAATGGTCAAAGACCAGTTCCTATATGTGGGATTCAGAGACAAACATTCCCTTGGTAATGAGATAAAGACTCAGATTTGCATGTGCATTTCAAATAAGGAGACAGAGACCTGCATTGCTCTGTTAATGTGACAGACTTTATTTCAATATTGTGACAGATGTTAGTTCCTTTGATAATAATTAATATCAACGGAAAACTTAGTAGATGTGGTATGGAGACTTCTTTCCTCTCCAAAAGGAAATAATATCCTCTGATAGTTTTTAATAGTCACTGAAGGTTGGGTGTTAGAGAGAAAAAGGCATACATCTTTTGTAAAATTCCTATGATAATGTTAAATAAATAAATAATAAATTTCTTAAAAAGAGAGGTCGGTTTCTGTTTATAATAAGGAGATGTCCTTTAATAAGAAAAGATATATTTTCCTCTGCTAACGAGAAGGAGGTTTTCATTTTTCTGATAATGAAAAAGAGGAGTACATTCCTCTAGTAATAATAGTGGACATATACGAGAGAGCCTTTCTTTTCCCTTATAATGAAAAAGAGATGTATATTCCTCTGATAATGATAATGATGGACATATCTCTGCTAGTGGGAGAGAGGCTTTCATTTCCCTGATAATGAGAAAGAGGTGTACATTCCTCTGATAATAATAATGGCGGAGATATCTCTGCTAATGGGAGAGAAGCTTTGATTTCCCCATTAATGAGAAAGAGTAATACATTCCTCTGATAATAATAATGGTGAACATATCTCTGCTAATGGGAGAGAGGCTTTCATTTCCCTGATGATGAGAAAGAGGTGTATATTCTTCTGATAAAAATAATGGTGGGTAATGAGAAAGAGGTTTAAGTTCCTTTGATATTAGTAATGGTGGAAATATCTACTATTGAGAGAGAGGCTTTCATTTCCCTGATAATGAGAAAGAGGGATACATTCCTCTGATAATGATAATGATAAACATATCTCTGCTAATGGGAGAGAGGCTTTCATTTCCATGATGATGAGAAAGAGGGATAAATTCCTCTGATAATAATAATGGT